>QNGE01001274.1:141215-162058 GCA_008508345.1 Paragonimus westermani | reverse complement strand
TCTCTTTCTATATAGGGTTTGATTTTTCTTCATGGTTGTGTGGCAGTTAAGCATTAGTGTGAACCACTGATGTATTGCTGTCCATGATGATGATGATGATGATGATGATGATGATGGTCCTCAGCATCATTCAAGGGCGAATCTATGTGAATGGCAGCGTTAGAATATGTGGTGGCTTAGTATATTCCGGACAATTCCTCAAGAAAGAACTTTTAGGATTTATTAGAGCATTGTCCGCAAGGCACTAGCAGAAATGCGCAGATTCACTGGCGATCCGCAAGCAGCCGTGAACCGATCAGACAGCGAACATCTGGGCTCTCGTCAATGCGGTTAAACTATTTTTGTGCCTTGTTATCATCAGAGTCCTTGTAGAAATTTGCAGGAAATCCGGTTGTCCACCTTATATCCACGACTGTGGCAGTGTTGACTGCTTACTCTCTGCTGCACGTATTCACCGGACAAACCTTGTTATTCCACGCTTGACGTCTACTTCCTGGTGGTATTGCGGTAGCCGCTGCAGTTTCTCGGGAGCTGGTCTGTATACATCTTACGGTGGCACAAAAGGTGATGTCGTTTGCTGCTGAGCATTTGATTACAGATTCAATCCCCGGTTGCAATGACAGCTCCTGCATAGAGTAAGGCAGCCTAATAGTATTCAGGCTACACATGTTAACTCGTAAGTCGCGTGGAGTTGGGCAGTAGTTTACAAAATGAGAACTTGTCTTTCAATCTGGTGCTGCCCTGTTTTATCAGATCACAGCTAAGCTAACCACTGCCAGGTAGTCACTGGGATAACCTATCAGGATCGTTTTGTATATAGCGTACATTAAACTACCGCTGGTCAGTTTTATTGAGTGAACTTATTTCTTCTACATCACAGGTAGTCTGTTTTCATGTGACACTGCGGTATTTGTCAACAGATGGTGATGCAATCAACGCACCTGAAACTTGGCCGCAGATTCCTTCACATTATACAGCCTATGTGATTGGCGTAGGGTGAAAACTGGTCGGTTTCTAATTAAAACGGTGATATACAGCCGATCTCATTGGCGGTTTTCTAACTTTGGTGTCTGTTAGCAGTTCATGAAAGGTTTAAACCCACGTTTTTCGCACGGTAATGTGTTCCCGTCAAGTTTTCAAGCTGATCAATTTATCAATCTTTTTTAGTTTCTTTTGAGCTATGCATCCATAGCCAGATTTTTATGTCACTGACATTCATCACATCGTCCATCCTGAGACCCAACTGGAATGAATTGCGAAGAACATACCTATTCCTTCGTAGGTTCTCACCTTGTTTCATAGTGTTAACAACAGACTGTCGAAGGACCTGAAATCGAGGAGCTCGTGTCAGGTGAGGCACGCTATATTACTTTGACCATTAGCCTGTTTTCACACTATACTCTTCCATAGGACTCTGCCAACAGTAAATTATTTGTTCCGGACGGCTCGTGGTTTAACCTAACAATCAGCTTGATTTTAGGGATGGATCCGTAAGCTATAACTCCTATCTTGGAACGCGTGATGTCGACTGTGAACATCTGAGATTGGCTTACGTGAGTCCATCTAGTTTCAGTTTTCAGCGCTATTTTCACCACGGTCTCTTTATTTGATTCCACCGACTGATTTTAAATCGCTGCAAATTCGCATGTTCTTTCGTGTAGCTTACTTTTCAAACAGGCTTTACAGCTTTACAGGCTTTACAGCGTACACCTATTCGCATGATTGACGTGAATCCACATACATTGGACAGCAGTACATTGTCATACACCTTGGTGACATGTCCCCCATGGTGCGTACACACTGTTCCAACAGTCCCTTCTGGTCCCTGTTGAATGATCGCTACTTTCCGGGACGAAAGCAAAAGTCAGTCTTCGTGGCACAAAGCAAATCTCGGTTTATTGAGTTTTTATTGGTTATTTTATAGACTAGACGCATCGGTCAAATGAAGAATTACAGTTGGTGTCGACGCTCTCGCTTTCTCATTGGTCGGCTCGACTCCGCTTGAAGCTCGTTTGTTTCAACGCGTGACGCACTTAAACAACTTGTTTTACTCCGGTGCTCGTTATAACAAAATCCGATGCTGGAGCAGCGTGCCGTGCTGATTGGTCCCCGCGCTGACATACAAGTCTGTTGGTGTTTTCGACACTGATTAGCCGTAGACTTCTGCGAATCAATGGTTGACTTCGTATCGATGCTTTCGTCCAATGCATTCCCTTTAGATCCTTCCTTCTTTCGTTGCATAATCCACTCCTGGTTCGTGATAATGCTTTCTTCTCTTTAAGGATGAGGTCTTCATCCGGTGTTACTCTTGTTCTCAGATGCGCCCGATTCCTCCTTTTCAGTACTCCTCCGAAATCTATTTCGTATGACCGATAACCGCAGTACCTCACCACCACTCTTTCTATCCATCGCCGTGGGTTTTCTGGAACGCACTGTACCCATACCTCATCGCCTACCTGCAGAACCGGTAGGTCGCGGGCTTCTTTATCGTGGTATCGCTTTTGGGTTAGCATTCGTCTCCTCAAATCATCGTGCACTCCAATTACGTTCTGCGACTGGGGTTTTAGTAGTTCTATTATCGGCAAATGCGTGCGTGTTCTTCTCCCCAACATTCTTTGAGCGGAACTGTGGGACATAGTTTCGTTAAGAGTATTCCGTTTCTCCAATAACATTGAATGTGGATCATTCCCAGATAATTGGGCCAGTTGCAGCAGTCGCTTTACCATTTTGACCGCCGCTTCGGCTTTACCATTTGACTGACTGTAGTGCGGACTACTTGTACAGTGCTCGAATCCCCACATTTCCTCAAACGTTCTAAAATCCGCGCCGATGAACTGTGGTCCGTTGTCGGAGAAGAAAATCTCAGGTATACCGTAGCGCGCAAATTGGGCTCGAAGTTTATTAACGACCGCGCTGGAAGTAGTGGAACTCAGCCATTCTAACTCGTAGAAATCGTTGAAATGGTCTATTATCACCAAGTATTGCTTGTTGAATGCAAAGATGTCCGCCGATAATATTTGCCAGGGTCTTTGAGGGATTTGACGCATCAACATCGTTTCCTTGGTTTGCTTTGAGTCAATAGCCCGACATGCATTACAGCTCTGTATGTAGTCCCTTATGGAACTCGACATCTGAGGCCAATAGAAGAGCTCCTTTGCCCTCCGGATACAGCTATTCACTCCCGTATGTGCCAGGTGAACGTGCTCCAACATCTTCCGTTGAAATATCTCTGGAATTGCGATTCTTTCTCCCTTGAATATTAGGCCGTCTTCCTGGATAAATTGATCGCGGTCACTGAAGAAGACTGCTAATTCCTCGGGCAACTTTCTCTTGTCGTGTGGCCACCCGTTTCTAATTGTTTCAGCCAGACGTTGTAACGTGACGTCTTGTGCCGTTGCTTCTTTTAGGTCGGTGATTAGTGCGGTTTCCGTCATAGTGTAATCCATAGCCGCAATAGTGTCAAAATGAAGCTCTTCACAGGAGGAACCTTCTTCGCAAGCTCTGGACAAAGTGTCAGCTATGTGCATCTGAGTCCCCGGCTGATAGGTCAGTTCGACGTCATATTTTTGCATTCTGATTAACATTCTCTGTAACCTTCTCGGTGCAGCAGATAACGGTTTCTTCACTATTGAAACTAGTGGTTTGTGGTCGGTGTGAACTATTGTTTTCCGACCGAACGTATAAGTGCTGAAACGTTCTAGGGCGAATATCACAGCCAGCATTTCCTTCTCAATTTGCGCATAGTTTCGCTCAGCAGACGAAAGACTCCGGCTTCGGTAGTCCACTGGTCTTCCGTTTTGTAATAATACCGCCCCCAGACCAGTTTCACTGCTATCACACTGAATGACCAGAGATAATGCTGGATCGTAATAGTTCAATATAGGGGCCTCGGTAATAACTCGTTTGATTTTATCGAATGCTGCCCGCTGTTCCTCCTCCCATTTCCATGGCACTCCTTTATGGGTCAACATGCGGATCGGATGCATCATGTCGGATAGGTTTGGAAGGAACCGACTGAGATAATTGACCATACCATTCAGTCGTGATACTGCTTTCACATCTTCAGGAGCTGGCAATGTGACTATAGCCTTTATCTTCTCAGGGTCTACCTTGAGTCCGCTTGATGTTAGCAAATGTCCGTGAAAAGTGACCTCTTTTTCTCGTAAAGCCACTTTGTTGCGCGACAGGCGAATTCCTCGATCGATACAGCGCTTCAAAAACTCCTCCAGGTTTCTGTCATGATCCTCCAAAGTTTTTCCAAAAATTAGCACGTCATCTGCAACACACGTGACTCCTTTCAATTTATCAAGTGCCTGGATTAAACGTTTTTGAAAAATTTCGCTGGAAACCTTCAGTCCGAAAGGCAAACGCAACCAACGAAAACGTCCAAAGGGGGTTCCAAATGTGGTAAAGTAACTGGACTGCTCGTCAAGTTCTAATTGCCAAAACGCCGAGGATAGGTCTACCTTTGTGAAAAATTGGGCTTGATTCAATTCTGGCAGAATGTCATCGATGGTTGGTAGACGGTAATATTCTCTTCGAAGTACCTTATTCAATGGCTTGGGATCGATACACAACCGGATGTCACCTGACTTTTTCAACGTTACAGCAATCTGACTGACCCAATCGGTCGGCTCCTCTACCGGAGCAATCACGTTGATTCGAACTAGTCGGTCTAATTCCGCTTTGCACTTATCTCGTATGGCCAACGGAACCCCCCGAACCGGTAACGCAACAGGGACGGCATCACTAACCACCGATAAACTAACAGGGCCTGGCATGTGACCGAGAGTCGAATCAAAAACACACGAATACTGGTCAAGAACATCTAAATCGGCTAATTTGTGCAGAAATTCATCGTGATTAACGGTTATGAAACCCATCAACTGAATGGCATCAACACCTAAAATGGGCGTTGAATCCCGATCGACCACAAAAAAATCAAGCATATAAATCTTCCCATTCTTCGGATTCGTGACCGGCAGTGTCGCAACTCCGTTAACCTTTGTCGCTGCACCATTCCACATTTTCAGCTGTGCATTTGATTCGCGTATGTTGGAGTCCTTGATGCAGTCTGATGATATGACATTGACTGATGCACCGGAGTCCAGCTGGCATTTCCTTCTTGTATCTTCTATGAGCAAATCTGCGTAGATTCCTTTCTGTCCTCTTGATCCGTTGAGCCGGTTTATTACTTCGCTATCATCTTCGTCGACCCGACTGACCGTAGGCGATCTACACTGTCTGGCGAAATGGTTCCTTTTCCGGCACTTCATGCACGTCTTTCCAAATGCTGGACACTTTTCTTTCTGACGAATATGTCTTCCACCGCAGAACTGGCACGAAATCATCAAGAATCGTTCTTTGTCCCTGTCCATAGCGTTTAATACCAGGCCGTGGTCCGCGTTCAAAGATGTCATCCTTTGTTCCGTTGCCTCTTCACTATTGCAGATGTCGATGCACTGAGCTAGCGTCAACTTTGGGATGTTTAACAGTCTCTTCGTCATAACGGAATTCTGAATACCGATGACCATTCTGTCCCGGATGAGAGTCTCTCCTATGCACTTGCAGAAATTGCACGATTTTGCCAGTTTCTTCAAAACGGTAACATACTGATTTATCGTTTCTCCGGCCTGTCGATTCCTCTCAAAAAACTGAAAGCGTTCAAACGTTTCGTTTTTTTGTCCCAAACAATATTCATCCATTTTCCGAATGATCACGTTCGGTTCCTTGTTGTCCTCTCCGTCCTCGAACGTTAGATTTTCCAGAATTTGTCTTCCCCCATCTCCGATTGCATGTCGAAGCATAGCCAGCTGATATTCTTTACTTTGCTCTTTAAGATTGGCCAACAAGCAAAAGTCTTCGTACTTCTCTTTCCATAAACACCAGTTGTCCGCAAGTCTGTTCGTGCTGTTCACATCCAGCGGTTCGGGCGGAACAATCGTCAATGGGTTCGTCATGGTGTTCCTTCTGTCAACTGCAGTTTTCTTCTTCTCATCTGACACCATGTTGAAAAGTCGCTACCTTCCGGAACGAAAGCAAAAGTCAGTCTTCGTGGCACAAAGCAAATCTCGGTTTATTGAGTTTTTATTGGTTATTTTATAGACTAGACGCATCGGTCAAATGAAGAATTACAATTGGTGTTGACGCTCTCGCTTTCTCATTGGTCGGCTCGACTCCGCTTGAAGCTCGTTTGTTTCAACGCGTGACGCACTTAAACAACTTGTTTTACTCCGGTGCTCGTTATAACAAAATCCGATGCTGGAGCAGCGTGCCGTGCTGATTGGTCCCCGCGCTGACATACAAGTCTGTTGGTGTTTTCGACACTGATTAGCCGTAGACTTCTGCGAATCAATGGTTGACTTCGTATCGATGCTTTCGTCCAATCCAATCCCTTTGCAGTCCCCCGTCCTCCTGGTGTTTAAACTTGTCATTTATTTCTCGAATGTGCGCATCACACTACTCACAAACGAAGCCAGCTTAAGTACCTAACTAAGGTACAGTAATGTATATTTAGACAATATTGCAAACTAGTGATAACAGAATGTTATGTTTACTTTAACGTATTTGTTCCGGTTCGAGGAGCGTTATGTTGATTGTGTGTATCTTCACTTTTCTTAATTGGTGCATCTCCGTTTCTCATAGGCTAAAATCGATCAACCGCCTTTCACTTAAGAATAGGTTCTTGTATACCAGTTGGTCCAGTGAATACCATCGCAGTAATAGATGGCTGTCTTGACATTACTGGTTCTCATCCACACCACACACGCTTGGGTATCTAACCCATTTGGAAACACTGATTAAACATTATCTATCTCTTGATCATTTTGTACTGATGACTGTTACCAAAATGCTGAATTTTGTAACGCATGTAAGTGTTTGTTACTGCTTGCCCAACTTAACGGCAGATAAATAATTTGATGTCGAACTGGATATACTGCTCTGCCCAAATAGGCTGATTAGGTGTTTGACAACCAATTTGGGAGCATATTCTGACGATCCCTTGATCTTCCATTTTTCTTTGAGATCACTTTTAGCCTGTAACTACAAGGCTTTTCTGTGGTAATTTTGTTTTAGTGTGGAAAAAAAACTTTTTTACAGCCCGTGTTTCTTGACGCATTTCTGATGGTTGGGAATAGTGGTGGTGTTGTTTGTAGCTCGGGTTGATTGTTTTGGTATTGATGTGTTCGCCGAGCTTGGCATTTAGGTTGCAAACGTTTCATCACCAAGCGAGGTGACATCATCAGTGCGTGAGTGTTCGGCGTATAATTTTGGTTAAGTATTCTGGGGATCAAATACACGAGCACTGAGGTCTTGATAAAGTCATCCCAAAGCAGTTGAATTGTTATCAAAGTTTTGCCAATACGACCTCAACAGTTGACCCATAACCTCATCTTCAGCAATGTTCACGAGACCGATTTCGACTGTTAGAACAAGGACTACTGGCCCGGTCATTAGCGTCTAGTGGATCTAAAAACATGAACGGAACCAGTTATGGAATATTAATTTATGAGTAGCTACCGAAAGACACGAACATTCATGTGAGTGTACTTAATTTAACCAGACCGATTTCTCAATTTTTAGATTATTTTTTGCCGTTTATCTCAAGCACTTTTGTGAAACAGTGCAGTTGACAAAGTGCATTTGAGAGAAATGAGCAAAACCCCAATCTGCCTCGAGGTCTTAGATACTTACTGTTTCTAGAAATTCTGATGGCAAATGAGTTACTTTCTCGTAAATTCAACATTGTCGATTTCATGGTGAGATGTGTCTAAGGTTTTTTGAATACTTATATTCGATTAGCGGTACAACCGTGAAACCGATCGTATTTCCAGTGGGTTTTGACCATCAAGCACATTCTGATTATGTTGGTATCCACTAAGTCTTTTTTGTCGATCGATGTTTAATTTGGAACGGTTACTTAACTATTCCATCATACTTAGTATCGTTTTATTTCTATAGCGCTGAACGTTAAACCACCCAGCGTTCGATGTCGGTGGTTAATCAGAGTGTATCTGGGTTTTCTCTTGCCAATCAACTTTTGTTTTTCTGCCTGCATTTATCGTAATGCTGATTCAGTTTTCTAGCAGAATTGTCATCACCAATCTGTTTGACTTTAATTGCAGGATGCGAGTGTATCGTTGGAGTTGTGCACCGCGTTTGACACTAAAGGCTATACTGATTGTTTCCCATAATTGTCCCCTAATCTTCTCTCCTTCGAAACACTGCTTCATTTTTCGCTGTGTACGCACTTCCCAGGTTTGCATTAACTCCGATCAACTCACTAACAAAGTGTCCACTCCAGTTCGATCGTTTGCGGATAGTTTGCGCGCTGAGGTTTCAGCCACCGGTCGCGAAGCCAGCGGATCTATTGTTCTGGAGTTCGCTGTCCATCGTAAGGGCACATGGGGCCTGAGTTCCGAACCCTCAGTTTGGGAGCGATGGACCATATCGTTGACGGTCAAATCGTTCACACCAGAAGGTGATTTTTGAGTTCTCTGTTTTATGCACCTTTTGGTGGGTCAGCGCGATACGCAGAACTTGAATAAGGGGGATGTTTACGGTCCTTACATTGCATAGTGTTTGCTGCCAGATCGCATGTGGACGGAATGCTGTCTTCCTGCCCTTTGCGTTGATGTAGCTGGCAACAGCCTGGTTACCACTGGGTGCCGCTTTCACCTGCTTTTTGGAGCAATACTGTTTTTTTTTTTGGAAATTCTCCTTCAATAAGTCCGCAGATATTAAGGATTGAACCGAGTTTCTGATTGGCACTCGGTTACTGCGTTTCGTTCATGTTATTCCGTAATAATCGTACCACTTAATGTTTTGATTCACTCGGTTATGCTTCCGTACTGCATTCGTTTGGACTGTGTTCCATTAGGTTCCGTTCAATTTGTTAGCGTCCAAGAGCGACGTATTCATTCTGCCACAAGTAGGGTGTTTATATCATTGACTTTCGTGAGCACGAGTCCCATTGAACTGATGTTCGAGCTTGAACAACTGAACGGTGTCCAGGCCGCATGTGACCTAAGATGTCATGTGACGACGTGCCTCAGATTAGTTTATCAATCGAGGAACATTTTCAAACGTGTTATATTCATGACTGGGTTTTTGCGCGTTTATTTTCTGTGTTGAGTTACTGTGTATCGTCTATCATACCAGGCCGTATTTTCTCAGTTTATCCAAACCTACGTGGAGAAATTCGAAGTCGATGGAGTTTGGAAGTTCTGTCACTGGTAACGTTATTGGAAGCGAGCTTCTTAGGCAACAGCCTATTCTTTCATCAACATCGACGACAGCGACATTTGCACGCTGTTGTTTGATGCTGACGCATAGCCGCTGTACAACCGTGAAAAACCATCCCTATTAAAGGATAAAAAGGAGTGGAACTTGACTCATAGAACTCATGTATCTCATTTCATACAAGCAACATCAAGGTACCGACATCTTGTGACTGCGTGAACAAGTCGCGAGGCGGGACCCACAAGACAGCTTCATTATGACTTTTTACTGCCGCGCTATACCAATCTTTATTTGAACAAACAACAGTCACTTCTACAACTAAGTAAGGATGATTGGTGGAAAGGGATCTTTCCAAAGAATGCCCCCACTTGGTTGCCATAAAAACGAATAAATCCACATTAACCTTCCTTGTAAAGACGATTTTTGTGACCAACATTCTCACCTACGGCGCACCACACAAAATGCCGCTCGTCGCGTTGCTCTCTCGGCGTACGAGTATACGCATTTCCTAACGTGGAAGGCAACACGTCTGTCCACGCTCGCTTGCCTTTCTTCTTGTTGCTGTTTCGTTCAGCATAGAACACCCGATTGATAACCGGTTCCACTGCCAAACATCTGGTGGACACAAGTCGCTCTGCGAGCCACAGTCAGTTATGCACGATCATCTGTAGTGCACTTAGACTGCAGCCAAGGTCAGTGTAATACCGCAACATTGCGGTGACTGCTGTTTTATTTCGATTGCGTCATCTCGTGTTATATTGGTACAAGGTCTTTCAAGTCCTTACACTCCCGTGGCGCTTTACTTCCATACTCGGCGAAATTCACACTAGATCAACACTGATAAACCTGCGGTCATCTTTTGTTACATAAGACTTCTTGTGAACCAATAACGACGCTTTTCTCTACATTTGTTCTGGCTCTGTCGAGTGTTTTCAAAGACATGTTCGCCTAACGATCACGAGAATCGCCGGTCCACTGCTTAATTCAGTATCCTCTGCGTTTCAGATCGCGAACAACATCGCCTCCAACTGTCCGAGCAGGTTCGTGAGCAGCTGCTCTCTATGCTTGAGCTTGTCAACTCACCGAATGCATACATGCCCTCTTTAGGCAGCTCGCAGCTTGAAACAGAACACATTATTGAATTTTCCATTCCCAATATTTCGCCGTATCGATTCAGCATAAATTACCAATCAAGCCCAAGTCAGCTGCGTGCAGGTATGGGATTTGCTGCCCGCAGACTTTTGAAATACACCCAATGATCAGAGGCTTGTTTACTCTTTTTTGTCTGAATTTTGGTTCCGGTCTATTTTCAATTTTTATTCTCCACCTGTTCTGTGCTGTTGTCTTTTATCTGGCACCATGGATTATTTCGATAATTCGACGGTCGTGTTATCATAAATAGGCTCCCGATTCTATTGAACTGTTTTGCCGCAATAAATCGAGTTTTGCTTCCCCAACAGAATATTTGAATTGTAAGGGTTAAGTTGTTGGTTAACTGGTTCCATCCACCTGTGATTATTACCAGATCATTTGTGTCTAGGCTATCGAAAGCATGGTTTGTGAGTTACCGGAACGTTTTTTCGGAGGTTTCCGGCACTAAAGGGCGTGTCTGAAGGATTATTACTAGTTGCTGAACATCTAAACTGTTAGATATGTGATTGAGTAAGAGTAGTTAACAACTTATCGTGTATGACATGGCGTATTACAGGACTGTCTGACTTCATCTTATTGTCGATGATTCCCTGGATAGTACCCTAACCGGCTGTCAACGCTGGCGCGGAACTACTCTCTCGTGACTTGCTCTGACAAGACATCCTAAACAGACAGTCAGTATCGGTCCGCCTATTCAAATTGTATAGCGCTTTCGTGAAGTGCATTAACTGCGTCTACCACTAATGATAATACGTTTGAGCCTGTTGAGAGACTTGCTCACCGACGGTAAGAAATTTGGCATGTTTCCGCGTTTTATGCTCGAAAGCTATTCACTCACAAGCATCGGTCTTCATAACATCTTATTGGGTATACGGCAACAGGAACGATATTCGACGTTTCAGAACGTACTGATAAGCGCAGTGTTCTGCTCTTGCAAGCCTTGGCGGCGCGACCACGTTTGTGAGAGCCAAAATATTGTTTGTGGGACAACTTGGATTTAATGAAAGTCAGATAGTTAATGTGTTCAGTCAAACACTTGTTTCTATAACGTGTTATCGGAGTTTTGTTTTGTACCCAAAAAACGATGTTCACTTGTGTCCAGATATGCTATCGGAAATGGCGTGGAATCGACATTGGTGATCTGACCATCGTAAGATCTCGTGTTATTTTCGGTTGCTTCAGATTTCGTCAGATTTGTTGTCTGTAAACCTAACACATCCTGATAAAAAGAAGCTGGTTGGAAAGTCTATTGGAATGCGAAAGTTGTGATCAAATGTGTGTTGTTTAATTTCAAAATAAACCGAACCCCCGAATACTTATCAGTAACATCGTGGTAAGTTTTACTTAGACATCTGAGGGGTGAGTTGAAAGGCTACGGCCCGACTGTAATGAATTAATAGACGAAAAAATGGTGTCCTTCAACGTTATCTTCACTAACGTTCATGCATTTCCTCGCGTGGATCCTTCGCTGCCTTAGGCCAGAGGTTTGTGGTCCGTCTCAACATGAAAGGTGGTCACTATCAGGTAGGTCCTCCACCTTTCCATGGAACACTTTTTCTCTGCTTCCGTCAACTCGACTAACGTACTCAATCGTCGCCGACGGTTGTGAAAGAACTGCCGTGATTCCTATAGCACTTGCATCCACTGACACAGTGAACGGTTCATTCGGTTTGGAGATCGTGAGGCATCGTCGAATCCGGAGGAATTTCTCTTCCTCTCTCAGCAGAGAGAACCCGGACAAAAACTTTCAATCCGTAACCAACAATTCCAAAAAGGGGCCTCAATGGTCGCTTTGATTTTGGTGTCAAAAAATTCAATTGTGGAGGTTATGGAATGTAGCGGGCCGGGTCACTGGAAGTTGTGGGGATTCACTTTAGAGCAGTCTCGTAACGCCGCTTGGAGGCCAATATTGCCCCACAAGGGTAGTGAATGCATTCGCGATTGACGCTTGCGGACGGATCATTATTTTTATACTTATTGCCGCATGTGACAAGTGTTTAAATAGTAACAATAATGTGTCAAGTGAGGTTCACTCTTAGGTTCTTAAGTATCCAGGAGTAATCGTGAATAAACAAAATTAACCTCAATTTTCTATGTAATTTGAAGGATTTAGTTTGGCTGCATGAAGTTTACGGACAATAACTCCACCATGAGGGAGCCAGTCCGGTTAGAACAGTGGAAAAATTTGAGCGTCTGGTTTGCAAGACGGACCTACGCAAGCGACCTCATAAGTCTTCTGCTCGATATCATACAGATGTTGATGCTTGGCAAGCTAGGCACACAGAGAAGTGATAGATAGGTCGGTTTGTTCGCTTGAATTGAGCTAACCAAACAAGACTAATCGGTCTCCATTAACGGCGACGGATAATTGTACCGAGGAATAGTTGGGTGCTGACCCTCACAAACAATTTGATAATTCCGAAGGATAAATAGAGAAAAAAGCAATGTCTCGAAACTGATTGCGTGGTAGAATTACGGTAAATGAATTGGTTCGGTCATGTAAACGACAAATTGGCATAATTAAATGCATTGAAGCGAATAATCGATCAGAAAATGGACGAAAAAGGAGATGAAGGCTTGAAAGATAATCCTGTGGTTCTGATAAGAAAAGCTTCCCAGAATAATGGCATATGTGTAACTGGAACATCACGTACAGCGTCGTCATACAGAGACGATAAAAAAAATCCTGCACAAAACTATCATCTGCAAGTCATCGTCATTGAACTTTGGCACCCGAAAATAGCAAGTAGTCAGCACAAAACGGTGACCTTCGAGAGCATGCAGAACGCGGAGTCAGCCTCGGTTCAGCTTAGTGAATGAACAGAGACGCGCCACATTTGAACGTCTTCAAGTTAAATTTTGTGGCTTGTCTTTTATAACGGACATGACGTTAAGTTGGAGTAGTTGCAATGAAGTCTTTCAGTTGGACCGAAAAACAGGAACAAGTGATTGTTACTTATTGCTATCAAAACATTCTGTCGCCCATTGATCCCATAAAGCTGATTCGCGGAGAGTCGTACAGATTATCTGCAAGCACAACCGGCTAGAGTGAATCACAGATCTCCGGATTCATATTGCATTGTAGTCGAATGTTGAAGAAAACCACTGGAATTCCATTTACTGTCAACAATTGTCGAGTGTCCACAGTGTAGTTCACCGAGTCCAGGCCGCCGCTCAGTGTGCGAAGCAGTCTTCTCTGCAATGGAGATTAACGCAGACAGCTGGATAATTACAAACGCATAAGAGACAAAATATATCGCGAAATACGACTACTGTTGGCTGAAGTTTATTGTGTGAGCAGACTAAAACAATCGAGTAATTTGACTGTATAGTCGTGAGCAGTGCACAGAATCGGCTTTACAACAAACTCTAAAAGCTGTGACAGCTAATCCAGAATAGAGAAGAGAGTGAAATGAGGAACAGCCAACACGTAAGGGCGAAGATACGAAAATCTATTCAGTTCACTGCCTATCCGAACCCCAACGCAACGGACCAATCTGTCGTCGTTTTAAAATACACCAGGAGTGGACGAAAAGTTTTAATGTCACACCTTTCGTTATTTCCCCAGTTTTTTGTTCCACATTGCACCA
This sequence comes from Paragonimus westermani, assembly GCA_008508345.1. NCBI lineage: Eukaryota > Metazoa > Platyhelminthes > Trematoda > Plagiorchiida > Troglotrematidae > Paragonimus > Paragonimus westermani. The sequence continues at coordinate 148,073 of QNGE01001274.1, read as the reverse complement.
ATGAGATAACAGCTTGTGACTTTTCGCGTGCCATTGAAATCACCCAATGAAATACTGACTTGTTCGATACTGATGTACATCTGTAGATTAGTGTTATTGTCTCATGGATAACATCTGTTTACCGAAACTAGTCTGAAGTCTTCTTACTGCTTAGGCGGGACGTTTCAATTTAAGTATGGTTCCTAGGCCTATTCGAAGTCCCTAATACTGGGTAGTACAGAAGCAGGGAAGCTAGTTCGTCTTACAGAAGAGTGTAACAAAGGTACATATAGAAACTATTTATACAAACTTGTATTCTGATGTTTTACAGCTTTGCTAACCAAAGGTGAGTAAATTGTGGGTGGTTTGAGCAAAACAGTCAGATGACAAGCTGGTACGAATTTATTTCGCATGCTCGTCAATCGTAAACGTGATTAGGGTGAAAGCAAAAATGACAAATCTCAAATGAAGTAGCTGAGAGGACAGCTCAGTCCATGTAGCGGGGGATATTCACGACTAAAGCTGCGCCATGTACAGGTTGACAGCCGATTTATTTTTGGGCATATACAGCCTGATGTGTTTTAACTTGTGGACGACTGGGTTGAATTCAGCTTGGTCCATTTAACTTACTTCCATTTCAAAACGTCCCGATATCAATTTTAAATGATTCAAGGAGTTTCTACAGTTTTGCTCCACATCTCTAACGGAATCCCACATAAGCGGATCAGAGCAGGATAGAAAATGAAAACAGATACACTACACCAGAGTTCCAATGCCGTGTGAGGGTTTGTACTAGCAGGTGGAATCGGGTCAGCGAATGTTCATTATGCCCAACTGTGGCATGGTCGTGCCTCCCAAAATGGAATGTATGTTCTATCTGGGTAGTATTGTTGTATATCAGGCAGTTTGGTTGTGAGTAGTATACTACTCACAAGTAGTGTATTACCCACAGGCGACATTCAGGAACAAAAGGACAAGCCCCGAACACGACGGACAAGAAGAGACTATCGGAACAGTGTGTACATGCTGTGTGAGAACTTTCACCAAGGCGAATGACAACTTACTGTCACCAATGTATGTGAGTGCATGTCTGTCGTGCAAATGAGTGTACACGTTTGTGGTTTAGTTTTTGACATGACCTGTACGGAAGTTTGCGCAGTAAATCAACTTGCTGGCCAAGCGTCTTTTGCAAACACAACAACTGGTGCCGTGACGAACGCGAGGATGAAGATTCCCTGGCCACAGCCCTTCGAAGATGGAGACGTCCGGACGTTCCTGGAGGACTTGGAAGACGTGACCGTAGTGGTCGGAGTCAAGACCGATCGTGGGAAGCTGGCTGCCCTGCGGNCTTGGTGAAAGTTCCCACACAGCATATACACACTGTTCCGATAGTCTCTTCTTGTCCGTCGTGTTCGGGGCTTGTCCCTTTGTTCCTGAATGTCGCCTGTGGGTAATACACTACTTGTGAGTAGTATACTACTCACAACCAAACTGCCTGTTATACAGCGGTATCTCTCCCCTCCATCGTCCGAAGATGCCCTGGAAACTGAGTTCCACATGAGTTTGCCGACCTGACTCGGTTAGAGGGTCTGCAAGTGAAGGTAATTGCGCAATATTAGAAATCAAGTGTGATATGTACAATACCAATCATTGCGAATTGCCTAATGAGCACTACTATGGAGATTTGCGTTGAAACTAAATGGATCACCTTAGAATGATGTCAAGTCACGGAAAAAGAATGACGAAACATCTTAAAGTGGAGAGAGTAAAGCCGTTCGTCATTGATTCAGAAAACAAGAAACCATTCCACGGAGTATCTGTACAGAATTATCTTACCACTTCTGGATGGTAGTAGGTACGCTTGTCACGAGCGTGTCTTGCTTCATTGTGGATGGACCGGAATGCGTTGATTCCGCTGCTGACGTTGGACGGAGTGGATATCTGACGTAAAATAGGCGAAGATTATGAAACTAAATTTACACTGATCCATTTTGTTTTCAAACAACTAGCCCCCTGCAAGCCCAGCTGATGTTACAGATGACAGTTTGTTGTTTATTACGAAAACATTTTTTCTCATAATATCGTCGAACGTCCATTCGATAGTGTGGGAAAATAATCTTACTCAAGCTTAGGAGAAACAGAAACATTAACCATTACTCAAGGCACGGACTAGTCGGCATCAAGTAAGAGCGACTAAACATGTTCGGATATGCTTGGATGAACAGCCGAAATCGTTTGAAATCTCATCGGGTATTTAAATTCAACGGGAAAAAATGATGTGGTGAATACCATGAATCGAGCGACTTGAAGGATAATTCGACAAAATAGCAAATGACTTGTCGGGTTGGTCAGTCAGTCGAAATGCATGGATCGACAAGCACTCCGTACACCAGCGGAGGACTAGCCAAATCAAGCACATTTTCATTAGTCCAACAATAGTTAAAATAAATAAGTGACCAAGCAATGACGTGATCAGGGAGTATGAAAGTAGAAATCCCACGGTCAGAAAGTACCGCTTGTATAGGTGAGCGCAGCATGGCGAACCGCACCTCCGTTAAGGATAATTTTTTGGAGTCACGGTGAGGGGCGTACACCTGTGGTGTAATCAATAGCCTGATCCGTTTTTTTGTTGTTTAGCACCTAAAATGAGATGATTACCGTTAGATGCAAAAAACAGTCCAGTCGAAAGCAGCGGCGTCAATAGTGTCTCTCAGTAAAATATTATACAGCAAGAAGGGTGGAGTTGGGCGACAATCAAGAACCAAGAGATGCAACATGAAAAACTGACATCCCATTGTCCTGAATGTCCCGTCGTGTGTTATTCTCTCGTTTGCTCGCCGTCTGATTTACAGCGCACATGAGCTTCTTCCTGAGTTATGTGAGTTGAATCCAATACCGGCATACCCGAAATGAACGCTCGAACGGGTCGACGACCGTTTGGCTAATCACATAGATAAGTTAGGGACAGATACAACTGACGCAAAGAATTGTCGCAAGTCGGTGCCACGTAGAATAATTATTAGTCCCAACAATGTAATTGCTTTGGATCAAATTGCCCAACGGTGTCTCCACCTGTGGGTATGGGTAAGTGAGAAGCGGTTTGGTTAAACGTTTTTTTGCGGACACTGACCTGCACAAGTGTCTCGTTGTCGACGCGGTTGTATTGTGCCGGTCAACAGAGCATCTGCCTGTTTAGACCGAGTCAGAATGTTACCGTTCGTTCTTGACAAACAGATTGGGAATAACACAACGTTACGAGCAAGTTGTAGTACTCTACGTTTCAACCTTCGATTATAACACTCCTGAGGAAGGCCACCCGAGGTGGTTGAAACGTAGCGTATTAAAACTTGCTCGTAACGTTGTGTTATTCCCAATCTGTTTATCAATAACATGTTAAACACGACGCCCAAATTATTCAACTTCATTCGTACTACATTTGGTGCGGATATCTTACATTCCCGTTCGTTCATTTGACAACAACAGGGAAAGCTGAACTACTGTATGGTTTCAGTGGCAATCAACGGGATATAAAAACAACCGTTGGACACTAGTCGGAGACCATTAGTTGTGTCAACGTTAAGGCGATTGATTGTAGGATTTGGACCGGAAAAGCAACGATAGGTCAGAATTGTTGCACCTTCAGAAGGGTCAGTTGGTTAACATGTGATAACCGTTGTCAAAGAGATACCNCACGTCAAGGTCCAGTCTCACCGTGACGGCAAAGAGATACCGCCTTGAGTCATATGAAGGGTAATAGGAAATAAGTTCACGTCAGATGTTCCATCATCGTATATCCCATCTCCATTTCGTCAAATGACATTTGTGAGTAGCCGATGAGCTAACTAAAATAGCACCTACTTCCCGAGAACATTAACTGATGATACTTTTGGAAGTTCACGTCACCACTTTCGTTGCTTAATGTAAGTTGTGTGAAAACTGAAACCAAAACAGTGACAACTAAGAGTCGGTATTCTGGAATGGAAGCAACTGCACGATTATAAGGCCGAAGGGTGGTCAAAAACGGCTACCGGACTGAGCAAGTGTTTAAAAAACCTCGAGCATACATTAACTCTTAACAGCTGCTAGAGTTATCCTGCAATCCCCCAAAGGAAAATGAGTATATGACTATCAAAAGATTGTGGGGCAAAAGTGAGCATATTTTGAAAGAACAATCAAAGCAGGTATACGAAATGTTGGCTCCCGTTTTGTTAGCAAAGATGCAGTAGTGTTTCATGCAAGGGATTTGAGCTGTAAACACCACATCCACGGTATTCTGGCAGCACTACACGATAAACGAGGAATCTAACTCTTGCAAGTTCCACGGTTTGCTAGCGCACGCCGTTCATTTCAGATAGTTTCAGAGAAACAGACTAAAGAGATATCCAGATTTGAAATTTAGTTCATCTTACAACGAGACAACCGTGATGACCACCGCATTAATAACCTCGCATTAAATACGGCCTAGATATCACGTGTTGTGTTAAGCATGTGAGCCATATATAAATAACCACCGCCTAACAATAGCTGCTTATAGCAAAGGGAGGGTGCACAAATGAACGTTGATGCATACAATTAGAGTAGGCGTAATCTTGGGGCTGATTGGAAGTAGACAATCAAGGGAGACTAACGTACAATAAGAAATAATGTTCAGATTAGTACAAGTACGGACAAAAATATCCAGGTGTACGCTGGTCGGTGTGTTGGGAGTGATAAAGAGACAGGGTCAGGTGGGTGCGATGTGCATCTGCAGAGTTGTGGTGTAGCTCACTGCCCCGTGTCCGTTAGCTTGGCGGGTAGTTGAAACGTTCATCTTCCGAGACGCGTCGTTGGAAGTTGAGTTACGCGCCTGTGAGCTTAGTCCTTTCGTGTGAGTATCATGTGTCGACTCATGTACAGGGGCCCTCAGCGAGTGGGCGCATGTGTGGGGCATTGGTGCTCGCAGTGTTGATGAAAAAGGGTTCGCTGTCCGTCGGGTAAGCGAAAGAGGGGGGGGTTGGCTGAGTTTGTGCGCACAAGCTGGACCGAGACTGTCAGATCGCACAGCAGTCCGTGGAGCGCGTGATGTTCGCATGTGACCTTGAGAGTTGGCGAGAGGATGTGTGCGTGGGCGAGTTGGTTACAGTGCAAGATGTACTGACGCGATGCGAGGTGAGTGGATAGCTTGGATTGAGCAATCCGATTTGGTGCTCGGCACTGAGTGGTTACAAACGCAAACGTTCAAATCCACTTCATCCATGGATAATGCTCGGGCCACTGGATCGTTTCGAAAGGTGACATAATAACTGTCGATAATTCCGCGATGAGGATTGTTCAGTCATGTGGAAATTACTAAATTTGCTGAACGGTGTTTTGACAGCCAGAGGGTTCAGTTAGCACGCTCTGTTGATGAACCCTATCAAAAGCAGGACTCATATCTAGTGACTTTTTAGAAGAGGCTGACTGGAAAGCTCACCTGAATGCAAAAACTGTATTTAAATGAGTGATATCTAATGTATAACAGTCAGTGTAGCTGAATGCCGACAGTTATATAGAGTTATATGAAGAAACAACGGCCGTGACGACTTTTGATTATTCACCTACCGACGGAAGCAAACAGTCAAATAACTCAAACCAACACGATTACGCCAACAGGAGTGAAATCGGCTTGAGATAATCGTTTGTGTCACAGGTTCACCCACGCCTATTCACCCATGTTCATTTCGGGTATACCTGTACGTATCACTGCAGCCAGCCGAAATAACCTGTTACTCGATGGGTGCGTCCGTAAGAACATAGAATCATTCAGACTAGGCTCAAGGTTACTCGAATCCGAACTACGAATATCTCATTCTTCTTGGATGAACCCTATCTAGCTACTGCACTTGGTCCTGATAATACAATGAAAGATAATCAGTATGACTAGGTGTCATCCATTGTTATGCTCAGTAGGCCAGCTATTGACTGTGAAGATCAACAATATAGCGCTCATTATAACAGGCTTCAATAGGTTATGCAGTCTTACATAGAAGTAAACCGCCTACCAACATGTCCTCGCCTTATTGGAACATGATCAACAATTGATATTGGTGACACTCACTCCCCTCCTACAAGACGACCATTCTCACAACAATGCTTTAAGCGGAAACGTGTGGCATAGTTTTACTTAGATAGCCTCATTTGAACCTCGGCATAACATTCCGGGGTTGAGCTGAATGGCAATAACGTTTGAGGAAAATTCGTTAAGGGCTTCATTAAAAATATTTGTGCCTCGAGACTTCGATGGTGTGGTTTGCGAACTAGCCGATTGGCTCGTGAAAATCTCATCACCACGCTAAGCAACATCACCAGTGCGAATACCTGTGGAACGAGTTGAACGATTTTGCTGTTGAACAGTGCGATGCTTCCATTTCGATCAGTTAACAAATCAAGTACATCCATCGCAGAACCCACAGCTCACCTGTGTTCATTTAAGGATTAAAATGTTAAAGCCATCCAATTTACGAGCTGAAGCCGACACATGGCCTTTTGAACTCTGCGTTAGCCAGTATAACCGTAAACTTCCTTAACATCTACTGTACACACTGAACAATGGGGATACCACATTAGTCGAGGGATTTCCACCTACACGCCCCTCTATCATCCGGCTTCCACTCACAACGTTCAAGTGAAGTATTGCCTTTTCTCGATTGTTACAACACAGCCGGTGCGCAACCGTCACGGTGAGACTGGACCTTGACGTGGTGTGACGGCTTGCGCATCTCGATGACCTTTTGGGCTAAACTGGACAGAGTTACTCATACCAGGCAGGCCAACAGGTAGAGGTCTGACAAACCACAGTCTCCTGGTCCTCCAGGTTGGGGGTTGGAAGATGGTTGGCATCTCTTCCTGAAAAACGTACCA
>QNGE01001274.1:99249-138074 GCA_008508345.1 Paragonimus westermani | reverse complement strand
ATGATGATGATGATGCCGGTGCGCAAAATGCGGGATACTGGATAGTACTGGAGGTTACCACAAGTTCTGAACCTAAATATTTCATCGACTGACACCGTTCTGTTGATGAACTATGTTTCGTTTGGAAGTCATCGTTTATTCTTGGCGTTACCAAATTGTTTGAAACACAACCGATTTGAAACTAACGTACTTTATATCACTTCTCGATCACTCGGCATATCTGCAAACCTGAGTGGGTTTTCCGCCTTACAATCCGAATTGACATTACCTTTCAGCCCGTTCTGAACCAGTTCAATCAGTTTCATGTTTCCATATCTGTTGTTGTCGTCTAAGAACCTCTACCCTACTTCGCAAGTGACGGCGACTGTGTTGTTGCCTTTCGGATTGTGACCCTCCAATTCGTTGACTATAAATCAAAATGTTTGTGAAGCATCGACAGATATCCCCCTTCGCAGTGTTGCCGACGCTTGCTGACACATTTCCCTCTGCTTTCTATATGTATATGTATTGTTACTGCCACGAAGCTACTACAATCAAGAATGGACTAAGTCTATTGTGGACTCTTAAAAATTTGAAGTACTACACTGATTATCGATAGTTGAGGTAAATTCCGTTTGTACTGGGTATGTGAGACCAGCCAACAGGTACAACGATTAACATAAAAGGCAAAAAACACGAGTCAGATTTAAGTCATAACCTCAACAAATTTAACACGCCAAGGACTGAACGAAAACAGATGAACTGTCTAATACAAGAAAACGAACCTCGTTTCAGAAATCGTGGGACTAAGTGCAATTTCAGTCACCATTTGTGACCCCTCGTATTTTTCTACGTCCGTGGCACAACTCCAGATCATCTACATTGGAAATAGGTTTAGCACGACGGTTTATTAGTCGACTTTTCATCTGATTCGTTAATTTGCGTCCTTCGTGTGCCGGTCTTAACGACGGGCTTGCTAACAGCATAGATCGTCGGCCCAGCTATGGGAACAACGGACCCGTATCGACAATAGAGTCGATTAAAGAAGAGTTGGATGGTGACAGCCATATACTGCCGTCACATTTTCGCTCACAATTGTTCGGCCTGCCTAGCTTACTCGCCGTGGATACGGATTTTCAATTCTAAACGTTATTTTTCCTACTGGCTAAGCCTGTTTCCACTAATGCACATCGGGAAAAGGTGAGTGGACGTTTTGTAGCCAGTACAGTTAACTACTTAAAATAAACTAGGAAAATTATTAGTTGTGAGTTGGAAGGGAAAACTGTAGAAGAAAACTGGATCGAGAAGCTCCACCAAAATAGTCCTCAAGGTCACGGCTTAGGTGGTTCGACCTCAAGGCCACTAATCTGCCGTTCCTGGCTTAACCCATTACTTGTAAACAAAACACGGTGAGCCAACCGATGAGTTGGCACTCGTAAGACGCGCTCGAATCTCAGAGATGAGACCATAATGTTTGGCGGTCCATAGGCTCCGCCTGTTCCAAGGACAGGTAGGCACATTTTAGTCACTGTATGTCACTAATCTTTTGCAAACACTCGTGAGCGTTCTCTGTGCGAATAAGCTAGGTTGCGTGCGAAGGACTGTTTCTGAGCCCTATGTGGAACTGCAGTGCTGATGTGCGAATGGACAAACAAAAAAGCACGCTTTTGCTCGCAGGACATCATGATGGAAATGGCTAGCTGTCATATTCAAATAAGGGCAAGATATTGAAGCGGGAAGTGTACTTTCAGTACGGCGCCTACAGTGAACCATACGCAAAAAAGCGTCCCATAGTCATTAACTCGTAAATTGGAGCTTATTAGATTGTCAGTCGCCTGCGCATAAAAACAGCAGTATGTATACGACAATACAGACGGGTTACGAATAGACGTACATTTAAACCTGAGCGTAAAATCCGCAGCCGGAATTCGTCATCTTCCGAGCCCCAACCCCAAAACGAGTTGGATAGGCCGTTGATTTGTAAGAACCTAGCACGCGTAATGAGAACCGCACCACCGAAATAGTTTTTAAACCAATAGTAGCGAGGATGTAACTGAGCGGGAATGAGGTGGCGAATCCCAGCATCTGACGGCCACGTGTAACTAATTCCCGGGTCCAAAGGTAGGAGATCGACATCATGAAGTGCAAGATAGTCTGTCCGTGGAAGGCAAATGCGCTGGACATTCCACGAAAGACCTTTCCCATGCGATGAGAAATAATCTAGTAGAATGCCTTCTGTTTCTGCCTTGTTAGACTCTACGACTCCCACATTCAATAAGGCAGCTCTGTTGAACCTGTAAAAAACGGTCCAAGTTAAAAACAAAGTTGAGAAGTTACGAAAACGGAAGCAATCAGGATACAGAAGCCACACAGCAACGTGAGGATGGTCGAGAAAAAATCGGGGAAAAATCAAGTGAATAAATACAGGAGGCGCTAAACTGAAATGGAGTTGCATACAAACCGACAAAAACAGTTGGTAATGTTCCCCAAGCTTGTGATTCAGAAAATGGCTAATAGCCCAACAACCTTTATGGAACTTGACTAGTTCACACAAACTGATTGATGACTGTGGTGTAAAATGGGGTTAAAATTTACTGAAGTGGAAACACGCATGTAACCAAGTAATTTTGAAATACACCAAAACCCAGCCACTACGTTTTGTGATAACAAGAAGCACTCTGTAATACCAGAAAAGATATGGTTCCCGATTGGAGAATGACCAACAGCCAGTACCAACATTGTTCAATCTAGACATTGTAAGCAACCACTTCAACCATGACGGCTGTTCACAAAAGTGTGAGCATCTGGATTAGTTGTGTGGTGACAGCTAAGCCTGTTTGGGCCTCAGTACGCCGGGTTCGGTTTCAATTTGTACGATAGATCGTTGCAGGAAACATACCCGAAGTTCAAGACAAAATCATGCGCGCCGATAGATACGATGAGCTTGATACTAGTGGTGATCCATCGAAATGTTTTGAAAGAGAAAATCATGCGAGTGGATTGCACAAACCTTGAGGCTTCCAAGAGTCATGGTAGAACTGCCTTTTGAACACATCGGTAAAATAACTTGGTTTCTGTAGAATGGCCTGCGTCATTAAAGGCCTAAGAACGCTTCATCACATCACCTCTGATAGCAGATGATAACTAGTTCGATCAAAACATTTGAACTCCGGAATGTATTTTATAACACGTCTCCGGTAACGCTGTGTGCGCCACAACTAATTAACGTGGTAAACAACGCGGAGCACACCAAACTGTGGAAAGTTTGGATTTCGGGTGAATTTGAACTAGTGATGGAAACATGTCTGGACGCGGTGAGTGTTCTATTAGTTGAGCTGCAGAGCCGCGCCGGAATATCAATAACAAATAGTTGTTCACTTTAGAAACGACTCCTTCCAATCATCTCAATGGAAGTCAGCCAAGCACAAGCAAACTGGTTGATCCCAAAATATTCACGCCCAGCCACCACAAATATTACATTACAAATAGAAAATCATAATCGGTGAACTACCTTAAGTTGTCCACTTGGTTCAATACGTAATATGTATGAATCACATTTTGATTGTTTAAGAATCGCTCCAAGTGCACGAGAAATTGTTGCAGTTCCGTGAACCGTTCTCGGAAAGGGATAAGCAAAGCCAATCGATGGGGATGACGGCGATGCGAAACGTAAGGTTGTCGAGTGGTGACGTGACGGTTGCACAGTTCAACATCGAAAGGCAGCTGGAGGTTGGTGCTTATGTCTGGATCAGGTTGAGTGTCATGAGCAGGTAGAAATAGATAAAGGCCAAATAAAACGAGTACGAAGAGGCCAAACAATCGAGAAACTCTCCGAAGGTCAACACGTAGGGACGAAAGCTAAAATTTAGAAAAGAAACGTCTCTGCATATAATACTGTTTCAGAGCTAATCATAGGATAAATAACCACACGAAACACTTAATCTTAAAATGAATCCGATTTAAACGGACACTCAATGGTCTGAATGCTAGAAATCGGAGAGACGGGCGAGCGGAGCAGCTGATATGTCATTCGGGTGATAGGTTGGAATTTTCCTGCAACACGTCTTTACCAGTCAGCACACGTAAACTTAAAATTGGAACAGCGCAATGATCTTGACAGTTAAAATAGAAATGTTTACATCACTGTGGGTTGGGTACATGTGTGCGCACTGTGGACAGAACTTCAGACAGGAAGGATCTTTAAAACCACGCATTGTCGATCGATCCGTCAACGACTCTGCGTACCATCCCAGTGAACTAAACAAACAGAATGCGTGACGCATGGGTTTCTCTACGCAGTCAACATGTCGAAAATGATGTAAACAGTCGTTGGACGGTTGACGGATCAGTTGTGATTTTGTATATATCGATTCGAACAAAGAAATCAAAAACAGTCTTTCGCACAATGTATATCTCGAACACATTTTGCTGCATCTCACCAGGCACACATTGCAGTCTGTGGGTTTGCATAGCAAAGTTCAATAGGCACTGTGAAGCTCAACAGCCAAACCAAAAACCACGGTTGGGGGCATCCGATTCGGATTAGCCTGTCGCAGTGACCGAAGCTAAAGGACGTCTGTGCCTAACCATCACCGCAATTGCCTTGAGCCACCCCACTTGCGGTTCCACCCACACACCATATATCCAGTGTAAACCCGAAGGAATAAGACAGGGAGGTGTGCCAGTGGTGCCTTTGTGTCCAGCCGGCCAATGCTAATTAGCCAGTTGATTGGCTAGTAAGGTAAGGAAACTCGTGTCCCTCGGAAACTAAACAGACAAACAAAATTCACATTGAACTACGAAAAGTCAGACAGATCACTCATCATACAGTACACCGACAAAGCTGAAGAAATGAATGGATAGGAGATTGCAGACACCCAGGTTTCTGGAAAGAGGAGCGGATTAACTGCCAAACTACCAGGATCTTGGCCGATGCAGTCATTAACAGAAGCATAGTGGATATACTGATGTGACCTACCTGACCTAAGCCGCAGTACCTCAGTGTTCGGAATCATGTACAACCACCTAATACCCAAGATGTGCCTCAGACACTAAACATGGAAGCGGATCAGATAGCTCACATTCTGCTGGTAAAATGCCCACGTCTCACTGTCGCACAGCAGTATAGACAGCACCATTGAGCGGTAGACACATAGCTTGGTGACCACCTTCAGGTTATGGTTCTTCCAGACACGCCTTTCAAGACGTCCGAAAGCAGCACTAGCCTTCGCCACTTGCGCTCTCAACTCGCGGTCCATGGACAAATCTGTCGACATATTGATAACCAAGTAGCAAAAATTCCCGCAGCTACCGACAATGTCTCCATCGATACGGATTTGGGGTGGAGGTACACAAGCAGCACCTCCACCAGGAGAAGGTTGAAAGAAGGAAAACTTCTTACCTGTGTTGATGTCTAATCCAAACTTGGATGCTGCCGACGCGAAGGGTGTCGCTAGTCGTTGCAGTTCTTCACTGTGTGACAGCAATGTGCTGTAATCTGCGAACAAAGGCATGCGCATCGTTGGGGTATGTAACCGGGTTGGGGCGCCGAAACGTCGGATATTCAACAGACGCCCGATAGTCTACCTCAACACCATCTTCCTAGAGTCCTGAAAAGCAACTGTTATCATGGCAGCCAAATATAAGCTAAACAGGACTGGGGCTGGAACACAACCCTGCTTCACTCCAGTGACGATGTCAAAATCATCAGAGGTCGATCCACACGATTGCACCTTACCATTCATGTCCAAATGCAACAATCTAACCACACTGACGAACTTGCCTGGACATTCAAATTCACCAAGCACCACCCACAGCGCCTCGCGGCTCACAGAACCGAAGGCCTTCGTGAAGTCCACGAACAGAACATACAGGGGCTGGTTCCGTTCCCGGAACTTCTCCTGAAGCTGTCGAGCAGCAAACACCAGGTCGATCGTACTCCGCCCCACCCCCCGGAGTCCACACGGCTTCTCGGGAACATTCATCTCCATAACGTTTGCATTCAGTCGGTTCAGGAGGATTCTGGCAAGCACCTTACCTGTGCAGCTCAGAAGACTGAGGCCTGGATAGCTGTCGGTGAAATGCTTCCTACCCTTGCCTTTGAACAAGGGTACGATAAGGGCGTCCTTGAAGTCTTGCAGCGTCGCCTCGTGCTCCCAGATGGAGTGAACCAACTGGAGCAAAGCGCGTTCCACCATCGGTCGGACATTCTACAGTATCTCACCTGGCAGCCCATCCGTTGCGCAGGTGACCAATCGCCCTCGGCAACTCCAGCAAATCTGGGGCGAGAGCAAGTGGAGATTTGATGTCCTGTTGCGGCAGGCTGTTCACGGTCACCCACTCAATGGTAGCAGGGCGGTTTAGTAGGCTGCCGAAGTGTTTGCGTCATACTTTCATGACGTCTTCCGGCTGAGAGCAAGAACAGCCAGTGTCCACGTCTACCAGTGCCTTGGTAGACTGGATAGATGGACCGAAGATGGCCTTAAGCGAATCGTAGAATTCTTTGTGTTATCGACGATCTGTGAAACCCTGCATCCGCTCACTCTGTTTCCTCCACCAGTTTTCATTAATTCCGCGGGCACGTTCGGCCAGTTGATAACGAATACTCCGAAACGCAGCCTTCTACGCTCCATTCGCTATGTCCATTGTAGATGTGGCGAACGCGGCATTCTTCTCTCGTACCAAGTTGGAAATAGCCACGTTGTTTTCATCAAACCAGTCCAGGCGTTTCTTGCGCTCCACACCGATCGTCTCAGTGACTGCTGCTGTGATCTGTTTCTTAAGTTGTTGCCACATATTCTCGGGGGTAGTGGATACAGGAGCGTTTTGCAGGCGGGCGACGACTGCACGTTGAAAGGCAGTCTTCGTCTCCAAGTTCTCCAGTTGTTTGATATCCAAGTTCTGCCGTTGTCCGGAAGATCTACAGTAAACAGGATTAAGTACATGAATGAACAAGGTGGTCCTGAACAGCCAATGGTCTGTGCTACATTCAGCGCCGCGCATCACTCGCGTGATACACACTTCACGAATGTCGCGCTGCCGCACAATCACGTCGTCAAGCAAATGATGGTGACCGCTTCGTGGATGAGTCCACGTCGTGATGTCGTTCGCATCCAGCTGGAATCAGGTGTTTGTGATATTAGGCTCGTGAGTAGCACACAAGTGCAGCAGACGACCAACATTCTCATTGACTGGACCAATGCTGTAGGGTCCGAGGACTCCCGGCAAAGCTACCGAGTAGCGCCCAACTCGTGCGTTCAAGTCGCCTAGAACAAACAGTCGGTCACTCACCGGCGCCGACTGGATTGTGGCGGACAGCTAAGCAAAGAACTGGTCTTTTGTATCACCAGAGCGACACATAGTTTGGCCACAAACACTAATAATTGTAGCACTTACCTCGACCGAGTCGCAGGCGCATGGACAACATTCGAGGGCTGATGCCGTGCGGTTCGCCTATCATCAAAACATTGATGCGATCAGCGACTACAAAACAGACACCATGTTCCAGAACATCGTCTGCCGGGTAACCTATCCAACAGAAGCTGTACCCAGCACCTGCTTCCCTCAACTTACTCTGGTTTGCAAGCCTCGTCTCACTCAAGGCTGCTATGTCGATTCCATATCGACGCAGTTCCATAGCGATCAGGGCGGTGCGCCGTTCCGGCCGTTCTGTGGCGCTGCATCGATCCAGCAGCGTGCGCACGTTCCACGTCCCAATCGTAAGCGTCTTGCGCCCCCGGACCTGTCAAAGTTGGTCTTCGGGACACTGAAACCTGATTGAGCACTATCTGCTCGGAGCTTCGTGTTCGAGAGAAAGTATGAGGGTGTGTCTAGCAGTAGCATATTTTTGCCTATCCACTCTGCCACGTGCAGCAGATAGGGCGAACCGGTTTTGTCCTGCGCGATGGCCGATAGAGGGTGGTGCTTTGCCAGGACGCCAGACCTGAGCAGGAGAGGGATTAGGGCCCTCAACCAAAACCTTTGGCTAAAAAGCTTGTACCGCAAGGCAGCAGGTGACGCACACATACACGCAGACGCAACAGCGTTAACCAACAAGGAGATGATCGACAGGCATATCCAAAGAGATTCAGCATACATTTACAGGAACAGTAATACTTCACAGACGATCCTAGCACACATACACACACAGTCAGAGTAAGGGAGAACAAACATCTTGCCCAACCAAACCACAACACATGGTCATCAAGCACAACGAACACATCTGCTTTTCGTCTGGCTGATCCCCATTGGCCAATCTGGCAAGGTTGAACTTGCAAGGAACGAAGTCCCAGTCAGCACAGCCTTCCGGATCAAAACAGCACATAAGCCTGACCACCACAGCTAGATAAACAGACAGACAAATAGATAGATAGGTAGACAGACAGACAACCACTCAAGCAGCAACACACATACCTAAACCTACCACCATCCCGGTAGACAATCCTCCACAGTTAACGTGCTTTACCATTGCGTATAACCACGTTTTCTGTTTCGTATATAAGTCCAATGAACCCCTTGTAGTTGCATGTGCCTGATAAGATTGACCGAAAACAGCTATTCGCAACCTTGACGTTTTGGTTTTAGATATGCTTTTTATCTACTGACAAAGGAGAATCCGATCTAGACAGACGAAGACACGATTACTTTTGTAAATCAATGCGGAATTAGATGTGAAGCACGCACTTAGATTCCCTCTGAAACTTGTCTGCCAATTTCGGCATAACATGTGGAGTAAATCAGATACGTCCAGTATTATTTGCACAACGGGTGCCTATAGATGGACTCGGGAAACACTATACATATTCCTTTTCATAAGAGAATAGCGCTCACTACCGTGACTATGTTTGACGTCTTCACACCAAGTAGTTACTCCGATTTCATTGAGGGATAGAGTATTGCAGTAAGCATATTAAATGACAGAATTGGTGTCCAATACACTTTTCAATTCGGCTTCTATGTTGGGTTCGATACTGGCCAGATGCAACACTGATACGACAACGATATGCCTGTAGTGACAACGACATTAGCAGCCCACTGAGGTGAGATATCTTTCACCTCTATCCTGTCCACCGACGTTGGTTTCTGAAAGGCTTCGGAAGATGGTAGTCAGATGAATCACGGAAGGATGAACTCGGTGGTAGTCTGTGAAAATGCACCCTGCCAGAGATTTCGGCGGCGCATTTGAATATATGGTTCACATCGGTCCAAGGTGTCTATAATCTGCGTCAGAAGCTCCGGTTCTAAATCCATTCGAGGGTATGCGGCGTGGTCAAGCATCAAATGAAGTAACTGACGTGACGGAAGTGTGACCCCACACTTGCAAATGATCTCTCTAATGTGCCCTTCCAACGTGAGCGATAGTTAGGGTGCTTGGTAAAGGCATCTGAAGGGTTTGGGAACGGGACAACAGCGTTGTACTGCCCGATCGATCTGAAGTTACACAATAACGTGGGCGTTTGATTGATGCTTTCTTGTTTCGCTTCTGAATGAACATTTGTTGAAAGTAAGCGATAGGTTCGATTAACTTTATGCTGGAATCAATCCACGAGGATCAAGGTCAGTTAGAACAGTGGCAAGCTGCACGCATTTCGGGCACGTACAGTAGCACGCAAAAGCCAACACAGAACGGTTACAGAAACGATGTCAGAAAATCCAAAGGGTTTATTCGACCTATCTTATTGTTTGGACGGTGACGATGGAAACCTGCATTTATCTGAGTGGGTCACCAAAGCATCGACAAGCAAGCAACCAACTTGTTAAGTGTATCGGCAATCGAAACACATCGCTGCCTGTCTACACTGTCTTTATGTCACGAGGACACCCGCGAGTTCAGTTCACCAACGACGGAGTGATGTTAATCTGCGCTTCGATCGGCTCGGCAACGGAGTACAAACTAATTGGTTCCGTTTCGCCTTTGTATTCGTCGTCTCCACGTTCTCCCACATGATATAGGCTAACCAAGCACTGTGTGGATCAGTTCATTCACGTGAGATCGTCCGCGATACATCGGCGATGCATAGTAAACTCAGAGAAACGTCTTGGAGCATCAGGTTACGCAAAGTTGATACCTGACTATCTTAAAGCGTGAAACGTGCAGAAGCACAGAACTATTACCGCAAAGCGATATTGAAAATGACTATCGTTAAATCCTCATCAATACATGTACGGCGCAGATACTGTTGCAACGAGGTCAGTGAGTTATTCCGTCGACGATCAACAGTACTCCCTATCAAAACGAAACAAGATTTTGTGTTTTCCAATTTACCGGCCTTACCAAGTAAGTGACCGTCTAATCATGAAAATGACTGCACCTATCAATTCTTGCTCCGGGTTTCGCAATTTCAACTCTGTTCCAGTGTTCTGCGTCGTCCACAATACACGAACCATTCCAAAAATTGACTTTCAACACAGTGAATACAATTCGCAGAGAGACTGTTTCTGAGAGGTTTGTCTGAGAGTAGACCGTGGTTCAGTAACACAACCTGGCGGCATAATTTTACAGGTGTACACTCAATGTGATCAGGTCAGCGTACTAGTTAATTTGCAAAAATCATTCCAATAAACTGTTTTTTGGATATTAGAACAGCTCACCTAAATCCTCCCCCTCCTACCACTCACATGCATTAAGCTTACGGATATCAACAATGAAAGTAAAATAGACAACTTGACACAGAAAAAATTGCATGGGATGGAATTTTTGCAAAACTGGTGAAACGGCCAAACCTAACAAAAAATTTCGTTATGATCAGTCTTTACTTAGGTAATGATGATGTAAGTAATTTCACATTTCATATACGATACTAAATGTCTACATCACACTTTGGTCACTACAGTATTCATAAAATCGGTCCTAATAGCCTCGAACGCTGATAACAATTAGAGGTAAGACTGGATGGCCAACGCGAATGGGAGCCCTTCAGAAGAGGAAGAAGCGGTCAAAACACTGGTAAAGAAGGTTCCGGATAAGCAATGTGCCTAATCACCAAACCGCTTTGCAGACTGACCCGAGAAACTAATCTGTATACCTCAAAATGGGTGCCACATAGATGCGAGAATATCTATTTGAATCCCACACTGATCAATTTGTAACAGCTTGAGATATTCGAACTGGGGTCGCGGAACTGTGTTCTTTCAGACAGATTTACTCTAACCCTAGCAAGTATTGTCGTATTGGCTCTAAAAACGAAATATATAACGAAACATACTACAAAGTGAATGCCTTGAGTAGTCACACCACAGTTTCATAAGGTTTGTCATAAACTGGTTCGGCGACAACTAAAAAATTGATCGGTACCAACGAAGGATGAAATTTTGTTTCGCTCCAACACCATATGAAACACTGGACTTAAGCTTCGGCTCACCAGTGATGTATGCTTAGGAGGTTAAACCCTGATTCCTATACCGAATGCTAAACCCTATGACCCAGCACAACCCCGACCAAACCATCGTATCTGGACACTGAGTTGCGAGTAACCATGGCCAGTGCCCGGTTGGTCGATCAGAATCAAAAAACAACACACACAATGAACACAACATGACGAGCTCTAATCAGAGCGAAACTGGAGTATAGTGATTCTTTTCGAAAGAGGCTATCTGGAATGCGAAAGCTGTGATCAAATGTGGGTGATGTTCAACTTGAAAAAAACAACATGAAACCACAAAGTAACTTACAATCGATGCCATTTGTTCACACAGCTGGTCGATTTCAAATGCTAGTTTTTCAAACTCCTCTTTGGATTTTAAAAACTTTTGTGCTTCGTGCGGTTTCAGTGGTTCAACCGAGACAAGCACCAACCGAGCTAACTACACAAACACACGCACACTCCCATACACAACAATTATCAGGACAATCTGGCACTGACGAAAAATTTTTTCTGTACACAGAGGGGTGGCTTCCATTTGCTAGTGGCTCCCGCCTCCGCGAACCGGAGAAGCCCTCGATTTTTTGTTGTATAACATATCCGAAACGTTTCCTCCAGGTTCGACTGCGGTCGAGAAGTCAACAGGTGTCGCGTGATCGATGACACTGGTTCCTTGTGATCTGTCACATTCTGACTTGAGTTCGGCATTGTGATATCCGTGATCGTTTTGCGGACCCAAACTGGAATATGTTCGTTGACCCGACAACGTAACTGCTGCTCCGTTCTGCCTATGTAAGTGGCCCGGCGTTTTTAGAGGTGGTGTTGGGATTCTGGTAGTGGTGAACTGCATGACCAGTTGGACTCCATAGAACGTGCGTCCCATAGCAGCTGTGAGACGGGTTTCCAACCGAGTGGCAGTGTCATCATCTAGTTTAGGAGCTGTTGAATACCTCGTGACAGCCGGCTTTTGTTAGCTAAATTCCTCAATAAATACCGATGGATTGCCATTTTTTTAAGCGTGATTCTCAACAATGACATCTCTTTGGTCAATGTTTCTCGTGAACCGATTCTTCTTGCGCGATAGTTCTCAACAGACCTCGCTTGTACTGAATCGGCAGAAAACTGTGAAAGTTCAGGTACTGCCCACTCCAAGTGTTTCCGACGGACGGGCCGCAGTGAGCAGCCGTTATTTTGGCATTTCATGAGAATATCCAACAACGCCATGGTTTCATACTGCTCGTGCCCAACGGTAAAGCTAATTTTAGAATTCAGCTTGTTCATTGAATCGAGCACACTCGTTACCATATCCTTGGTATCAGTAACTATCAAAACATCATCAACATGACGCCAGTGGAAGTGAGCCAGACTGATAACGGCGTCTGCGTTCTGCTCCAGGTGGGTAACGAAAATATCGGCTAGTACCGGATCGAGTGGATTGGCCATAGCAACACCATCGATTTGTGTATAGCCAGTTTCCTGGAAGTAGAACTTTACGTTCGTTGTTCATAGTGAAAGAAGGTGTTCTAGCTCAGACGTAGGTAATCCTATGTTCAATAGATGTGAGTCAATATACTGACAAATTAAATTGACCGTCTGCATCAGAGGATCATTTGTAAACAAACACGCGATGTCCAAACGGGCTAGATGCTTGTCGCTGCAATCCAAACCATCGAATAAATCGATTAGCTCAAAATTATCTCTCACAGTTTTCCGAACCATTGATTGTCTTACGGGCTGAAAAAGTTGGGCCAGCCACTGTGCCAACTTGTGTTGTGGTGGATTGGACATGGATAGTATTGGCCTCAGTGGTACACCAACCTTGTGGAGTTTGGGCAAGCCATACAGTTGGGGAGTATGTGATCCTCTATGTGTAACTGATTTTACCGTCGACTGATCAATGAATTGTCTTTCCAGCAACGCTTGCGCATCCTTGTTATTGAGTCGTTCAATTTCAGTAACATTGTCTGTTGAGTTATCCTGACGGAATTCGGTTATCATTTGACAGTGACTGTATCCGTGATACATAGTCAGCCTTAACCACAACAACAACGTCAGAGCCTATGTCTGGTTGTAGGACAATCACGTTTTCATTGTTTTGTAGCTCAGAAAGAGATTCCATTTTTGTAACGAATGTACAGTTGGGAGGCAATTCGTTCAAGTTCGCACACCCGGAAGTAGTTTGGGAACATACCGTTTAATTCTTCGTTCGGAAAAGCTTGCATAAGCCGATTGCGTAGAACTGCTCGGGTAATGAGTCACCAGCCAAAGGCGATACAACGGAATCACCTCTATAGTTTTAGTAGTAATGTTTTCCAAATAAGACTGAGGCTAGGGAGAAGTAACCCAACTGCCCCAACGGTTGACCGTGACTGCCAGCTCATTGCTCAATATGGCCCGTTCCATAGGCCTGGCGTAGCTGTGGATATACCTACTA
The DNA here is from genome assembly GCA_008508345.1 of Paragonimus westermani. Lineage (NCBI taxonomy): Eukaryota > Metazoa > Platyhelminthes > Trematoda > Plagiorchiida > Troglotrematidae > Paragonimus > Paragonimus westermani. The sequence goes on along the minus strand of QNGE01001274.1, from coordinate 124,301 downwards.
CACACAACAGTAATAAGAATCAGATGTAAAGTTCACTTGCATTCCAGTACGGCTAGCCCATCAGTATCAAATGGGCCAACTTCTCAGATCATCGGTTTCGGGTAAGGTCCTCCGAGGAAACCCAAAATCCCGTGGCCCCGTAGGTCAGGTTGCTGAACCAGAAGTTCCGGGAGAGGTCTTTCATGGTTGAGACGATCGAAAGACATCGCACGTTTACTGGTAAGTAGTCGGGGATTCGATTAACTTTAAGTTGAGTACCACACATCTGATCGCAGCTTTCACATTCAGCTAGACACTCCAGCCAGCCTCTTTTGAAAAGAATCACTAGACTCGAGTTTCGCTCTTGTTAAACCTCTCAGTGGTGCATATCCTTGCCACGGCTTGAGTTAGAACTCGAATTTAGTGCTTCTTTCCGAAAGATGCTAGCCGGAAAGTGTATCTGAATGCGAAAGCTGCGATCGAATGTGAGTGATGTTCAATTTAAAACATATCAAGTTATCGTTGCGGCGACAGACCAGTGTACTGATTTTCACTTTTGCGAGCCAAGACAACTCTCAAACTTCTTCATTCTAAAAGCTGACAGGCTCCGGCAAAAAAAGCCAGCAAGGTGTTCAGTGCTGACTCCAAAAAACGCAGTTACGATCTTACCCTTCGATAGTGCTATAGATCAGAAGTTCACTCTCAACGTCTCGGGTAATAACGAGGCCGAAGTGGCTTGTAGACCTCACCGAATTCAAAGTTAGAGAAAAGCTTACCCGATGGGATTCTCGTCGGTCGTCGTCTGGGTGTCCTCAGACTCGGTACTTCAGTTACAGTCATTCTACACAGATCAGAAAGACGTTGTTCATTAGACACGTTTGCATATGCTTCATCAAACAATAGTTCAAATGCTGACAAGAACACTTCCTATAGAATCCGTTTTGATCTGCTGAGACAAACTAAGCACTCGAGCCCCTTTGTGCTTACTGGTGATAGGACCACATTCAGTGGTCGTCTTACTCTAAAGGGAAAGCGGTTAGGTGGTATGCTTGGCGTTCACGTGCAAACCGCTGGCGATGGAAATCGAATACCATAAATATGCGCATTTCGCGGACTCTACGTATCGATTTGTGCATCTCAGTACAAACGACAGTGAAGCGTAACTTGGAAACCACTAATAAATTAACTATGGACACAAAATGACCATATCACCGCCAGCTACGGATACTGCTACCTTATTTGATTATAGTTCATTCTGGGGTAGCCACTTTGACACAGCCCGCTGTGGTTCATTGTTTGCCCAGAGAGAATCAGTTCGTAAGCATAAAGTAGTCGATTAGATATTGAGTGACAAGGATGTACGAACAGTCTACCGAAAAGTAGTGACGACGAAACCAACCACATCACAAGAGCGGGGAGATCTCAACTAGTACTGAATAGAAATCTCAAGTGCTACGCTAACTTCATGCGTAGGGTTCTGATCCGAGTGAGTACCGCAGAAACGGATTCCATTTGATTCAACAGCACTGATGAAAAAATGCCGACTACACCTCCAACTTCGGATACAGACACGATCGCCGTGAGCTGGAATACAAACTTATGAAAAGTGTGCCTGAGAACCGTGGGGTTTGATTCCCCGGGTGAGCCTGAGAAATGGAGTAGGCATTTTTATTACGAAACGGCCGGATGTTGGTTATCCTAGTTTGTGGTTGCACTGACAATCAGCAAGGTGTTACTGAGATAACATAGCCCAATAATTCACGGATTGCCTCGGTGACCTGGTAAATGAGCGGAGCGTTTTGATGAATAATCCTACTGGCCTGAACCAGTTCGATAAGCTGCGAATGATGGAGATAATATGGTCTGTCAGAACAGACTATCCTTCGCCGGGGACCACGATGGTTTTGGAGTTTAGCATATTTCTAGGTCCAGCCTTTTCTCCTCAGCACTTCTGAAAGACGGCAGTGAAAGATAGTTGTCTGAACTGACCACAATCCTTAGTTTGATGCGACAGAATGGAAGGCGTCTTGCAATTGGTGTCTATGAACATCCATTCCTATCTCCGAAAGAATTGCCAGAATATCAGGTGATAGCCACATGAGTGTTTAACCGGTACCTATCACGTCCAAAATATGTACAGGTCTCCAAATGTGGCGGTTTCTGAAAGAACCAACTACGAGAGAAAGCGGAATTCCGACCTGGTCGAGGGGTACATCAACCACAACCACTTCCTGACAAGCACTGGGGTCAGAGGTCAGCTTATTCAGCTGAAGTTCATAGTACTTGTGGGTCTAAAGGTCGCTTTTGTTTCAACTGCTCGGCGTTCTCTTTTCGGTAGACTCTATCTCGGAAGAGTCCCAGTAGAGTGCGTACATTTGCCAGAATCGCTGTGGGATTTTACAACATTGAGTTCCCTTGATCGGATTTATGAATACGGCAAAATGGCAAACCAAGGGAGGTGCTAACAGTTCCTTTATTCCTAACTTCTTTGTTGTTCCCGGTTGGTATCACCCAATGCGACCGATCAAACCCAGACATAGTCACGTACTTGAAAAACGTCGTGTACCGTGAGCGGCCAAGTTTCTCGGCCGTGATGTAACAGTCCTCACAGTCGCCATATATACGCGATCTCTAAGCCACAGAGAGAGACCCGTCTCAAGAGGTTTCCTAGACTAGTGAATAATGCTCTAGATACCAGCGTCTATTTCATCTTCTCCATCTCCACTGCCAACTTCTCAAGTACACAAGACGATCAATAACCCAAGTAGCTAGCACAAAAACTGCGTGGTCACAGCAGTCTTGTACTGCAAAGAACATTACGAAATATGTGGCGGAACGCAAAGCTACGTTCAGCATTGTCTGTGCGACTTGAAAAGTATCGAACAAAAGCAACTTGTCTTCGGCGTGAACAGAATCGATCAGTCTTCCATAGGTAGAAGGTCCACACCAGCATTCTGTGAGTACCGCACACAATCCTCTATTTCACCTATGACAAAATCGAACAAAAATGGTGAAATTGGAAAGCTTTGAAGTACGCTGCTGCTGGTGCTGAAACTGTCAGACAGTAAACCCTGAGCGGAAGTGTAGAGATAAACTGCTGACAGTATGTTCGTATACGTGGTTAGTGCACCTCTGCGTTCAAGTGATTTTAAAAGCGTAGATCGGTCCAAAGAACCGAATGCACTTTTATGATGGGGAAGAACAGCAATTGTCGACTGGTGGTACCTCGGATACTACTCCAGAATGTGAGGAAACAAATCGGAGATGTCCGCAAGAGGTATCCAAGTTTAACATGAATTAAGAGAGTTTGTGAAAGAATTGATGAAAGATGGGCAAGTTTCCATCTGACAGCGGGGGAAAGTGGCAACTAGTGTTAACTCGCCATGAGAGAGAATTTTAATTTTTTTACATGATGAATCTTCTTCATTCCCGCAAGCGCAATGTCTGTTTCCAACCTTCTATGTCATCGCGAACTTGAAAGTGACCACTGACCAGTGTCACCGCGTAGCAGTCGACAGAGTTACGTGCACAACTGGTAAAGTTGACTGCAAGTGAGGAAATGTTTACCGAATGGGCTACTGCTTTCTCCTAAAAAGAACACCTACCATGAGCGGTCTCCGCATTCCATGTGAAGAACACCGCATACGACAGGCATCACAGTGCAATTTGTGCGAGGCAAAAAAGGACTTCCGGCATGTCTATTACAAGCGTAAAACATGGAAAGCGGGTCTCTTTTTGTCTAAGTAGCCTTCATTTATTAGCCAACAGGTATCAGATTCCGTATCAACATGGCAGAACTATGCCAAATTTACAAATCCGTCACTTAGGTACCTTACAAAAATTGCGGCATTGCTGCCTAATAAAACACCTGCGGGTCGAAAAAAGTTGGCCTGCGCAAGTCCGGCTAGGAGGACATTCAGAAACTGCTGGTGCTGGTTAAGCTTGTGCATCCCATCGATCCCAACGGCTTTGTTGACTACGAATTCGGTCCTTCCAGGTATTATCTCGTCAGACAGGACAAAGGAGAGCAGTCAGACTAAAATCAGTTGCACTCATAGGATTGTATGTCGCACTACTGACCGCGTAGAAATGCTCAGACAGTGAGGTACAACACTGTGAGCATACAGCAGAACTGCTTTCATGGATGCGGCACTGCTGTCATTCACATCAAGAGAGGGTGTTAAAAGAGGTATCCGCGGACAAAAAGCACTCCAATCGACCAACAGTTGACCGTAACCGCCGACCTACTACGCAATAGGTTCGAAAAACATTCGGTATCACCTAAAAGCCTGATGTAGCTTCGAGTACATCCACTGCGTGCAGCAGCGATCAGAATCAGGCACCAGTGTCTTATTCAGTGCGCCCTCGGGCTGAGTAAGACCCTCACTACCAAGTGAGCCAGACTCTTGAGTCACTGACAGCAATTAGGGTCTCCCCAAGAAAACCTTGCATCCTATTGTCTCGCAGGACAGGCTTTTGGATCAAGGCAATCTCCTTCCGCAGCATAAACCATCGAGAAGTATCAGAAGTTATCGTTCTCCTGACAGTGACGTCATTCTTCCAACACGATTTTCTCCTACTATTTTACCTCTCAATTCTTCCGCATTCTCTGTGCCCTCTGGTGATAAGTATTTTCTAAAACCAAGATAACTGATAAACACTGACGTCTTCAATGTTCGCACTCTCCGACAAGTCGATCAGCAATCTGCTCCGGCAAGTAGTCTCTCGAGCCTGGAGCTTGGTGTCTGTTGCGTGTCAGAGATGTGTCCACGATTCTAGCACTGTTATTCACCTGAGCTCACCTCCAGGTAACCGTCGATCCGAGCGCCTCTCTCTCCCAGGGTTTCTGGTGACGCTGAAGTCGAGTCGCGTACTCCAGCCGGAGTATGAATCGCACTGAGTTCCAGAACAGAGCAATGTTTGCTTGATTGGATCTCAGTGAACAGTCCCTTATCAGCTGTCGTAGTCAATACATCGGTTAAAGCCTGTCGATGGAAGTCAGAAAAGTGTTGTGTTCATTGTATCGGCGTACACTCCAGCGGACAGTTGTTTGGATGCCACCAAGAATGCGTTCTGTGACGTCCTCGTTGACCTTCTGAGTCAGATTAAACGCTCGGACATCATCATACTGGTAGGCAATTTTAATGTTCAGCTTTGTCGTACACCTCCAGAAAGGAAGCGGCTAGGATGTATGTTTGGTGTCCAGGCACAACGCACTGACAACGGTGAAAGGCTGTGGAACTGTGGGCATCTCTGGGTTTCCGTACTTCGTGTGCCGCATTTCATTTCGTCACATGGAGACCTCCGTGTGCTTCTCAGCCATGGACACAACTCGAACAAATGGCAGTCAGTTACAGGTGGTGCCACTCGGATGAAGACTGTCATGCTTTTTCAGTCACCTGCAAACTCGGATCAAGACACTTAACCGGCATTTGAGCAAGGAGAGCGTGAAGAACGCTTATCAGGGAGCGTTAGTGAGCAAGTTGCCCAGTTCGAGTCAGGTGATAGAACCTAACAGAAACTGGGAACGAATCGCAGCAGATATGAAAGCTTGCTGTGAAGAGGTGCGTTCCGAAGGGCTTGTGCACAAACGACATAACTGGATTTCTATCACGTCGATAAACCTCATGAACGAGCGTAGCGCAATTCCACCTGGTTCTGATATGATGACGACCATCGAGAACTTGAACGCAAACTAGCTAAAAGCCTGTGTAAAGACTGCGAGCACTACTTGGTCCAACAATCGAAAGCGATGGAAAGTGTTTTTTTTATCTGGGAATAGCAGTAGGCTTTTTTCTCTGATCCGTGGTTGTACTGGTCGTCGAGTTGGTGTGAGACGACATATTAAAAAGATGATTCGCTTATCACCAGTCAGTTGCACCGACTTGATGGGTGGGCTGAACATTTTGGTAGCCAGTTCAGTTGGTCTAAACCAGACCGTGTGGACGAAGGAATCCGAATGATCAGTTATTGTGTTTCAGACGGCTCTCCGTCGGAAGCGGAATTGGCCCTGGAGCTCAGTGTATTGAGGTGTAACAAGGCTCCTTGTCTAGACATCCTCCTTCCTCATTTTGAGGATGGTTGGAAGGGGTTGGTATCCAAACTGATGAAATTACTTCAGATGGTTTGGGAAACTGAAGTGTTTGCCGAAGTCAGTGACGTATCTGCATTTCTAGCTCTCCTCTTTAGTTTTTTTCAACTGGCTTTTATCTTTTTGTCAACGCTTTGTTCCGTCATATACCACAGAGATGTTGAAGTGAGCGGTGGCCCGAATCTCAGCACCTTCTTGTCAGGCTCATGGAGGTTGATGAGCAGCTGTCTAGGTTGTGTTAAAATGAACCATTACGTCCATTACGACCTGTCCACGTAAATTGCAGCAAGGATGCTTGCATTTGAGTACTGGAACCAATGACTGCGTTGTGGTTGATTCCAGTGGGTATCGTGCAAGGTCTGATTACGCGGAGGTCGACATCTGTGCTCTCATCGTCTTTTTTAGTGTTGCTGTCAATCAGCCGTATTCTTCAGACGATGCACTTATATTATACAAACAAAGTCAATTCTATAGACAGATGGTCGGTGAAACAGATGATGCACCTCGAGAAACCTATTTCAATTTAGAGATCATCCGGCGAAAACCGATATGGATATCATAATTACCCCCTGCATATCTTCCAAATGTCAACTCTGACGGTTACGTGTACCGACTTCCTTTTTGTCTTACTCTATACTCCTTAGTGTAGGTTGAAAGTCGCTCACATTTATTCGCAGCTTTCGCATCCAGACATATTCTTCAGCTAATCCCTTTAGAAAGTCTCTTTTAAAAGGAGCTGGTTGGAATGTATGTAAGAACAGGAAGGCCGCGCAGATGTCATCGACGTCCCGATTACTTGCCCGTATTATTCGAGTGGTAACTTAACCAGAAGTTTTTGCAGCTATTCACGTCACATGTGCCTCAAATAATCTAGAAGGTGGTCAGGGGAGACACTTGAGTCAGAAAGGAGACATCACCAAGTGAAAGTAATCATGGCGTCTCGATCGGCATTGGCTGGAGTGACCGATCACTTAGCAAAATGCAATTTACCACAATTGTCCTTGGCCGAAGCCACACGTGATGTCCTCGTTCTACTGCCGTTCTACTAGGGCCCACCCACGTACAGAGGCACCGGCGCTGTTATCACATGCGTTCATTCACACTCACGTGGCCGAACGTTCACACGCGTGTGGCATGCTCCATACACGCAACACGATAAACTGAGATTTGCTTTGTGCCACGAGTCCTGCTTTTGATTTCATTTTGGAAGGTAGCGACTCTCCAACAAAGTAAATCGACACGGCGCGGCTTGCCGATCAACAGAAACAGCACACATCAGCCTGCCATCTGTGCGGGATCCTGTCCAGAGAATTGCCCTTATTACTTCCTCTTCATACACACATATTGCATCTCGCATCAACCTAACACTCAGGATAACTGACCTAGCTTCTCATTGTAACCGAGTCCCACAACTGATTGTCAACCATCGTCTCTTGACGCAACTCTATACAGTACTTCATTACATGTCTACAGAAGACGCCTTCTTTTGGTAACAGTGAGTAGAGTGTACACGGTTAACATTTGTATTAACCCGTATGGGCTCACTAAATACGTACTGCTTAGAAGCTGTCCAGAAATCGACGCTGCAATCTGTTGTTCTCTGCGACCAATAGACAAATGCAGTCCGTAACGCATATGGATTAATGCACAAGTGAAATGATCATGACCCAACCGAGTTGAGTAACTAAGCTCAAAGTTATACAAAGTTATGCAAACATCGATCAACAACCAGAAGGTGCAGTCCTGACGATGAAGTTTGAGCAGACAACAGAATTTCGTGACGTGAAACAACCTTGTGGGCTGTCTCACAACCTCGGGGCTGAACATCTAACTCAATTCAGATGAACAGAATGGACATGTTAAAGAAGATTACAAGCAAGCGGAAGTCCATGTAAAGTATTGTCTATTCGGTGTATGCGGAATGACACATGACCAGTAACAGATAACCCCACTAAAAAGAACCAAAATCTTCCCTAGATTTCATCGCGTAGATGGGAAGGTACTTCACAAACAAACGTGTGGAGAAAGTGAAAAACGAAAATGCCACACAACTTATGTTGCCTCAAAAATGTTTCGTACATTCATGGGTGATATCCCAAGATAAAGCGGCAGTAATTGACTGTACAAAACACATGGAGCGATTGCAGCTGGATAGTCAGTCTCATGAACGGTCATCGAATAGGTTTCAATCGCCATAGACCATCGTTCAGGTAGTGTACATTTTCAACACCGACGCCTTTGTTAACGCTGAGGCTGTTGTTGAACGTAAGACGAGAAGATGAAGAATTGGTAGGGTGGAAACATGTGATATGCGAATAAATCATTATTATTATTGTTACAATTATTCTTGGTAAACAGTATCAGTATTAGTGTACGGTCGGTGTGTTAAATTTCGGGGATAAACTGAGTACTAACACAAGTCCATAAAACAAACAGTCACCAAAAATCGTGTTTTCTATTGTGATCCTTTTTGGTATGTATATATGCGGACCCGTTTAGAACGAATGGTATCAGACAGAATAGGAGAAGTGATTAGTTGCAAGCAGTATGGCGATGATATGTTTCATGTGGCAGAACCGATAGCAGGTATTAGACCCTTATGCTATGTTGAATACCGCGCATGGAAACATGTTTTTCAGTTCAAACTTGTAACAAAATACCAGCATCGCATTTTTATACCTCTTCCATTTAAACATGCCACATTATAACTTCCCCGTGATTCACAGTCAGTTGAAGATGTTTCCAAGCGGCCCTTTTGCGTTCCTCTGAAAGCTATTCTGTCCAACTAGGTAACAGTGACACAGTGGGGTGGAAACCGAGAACCGGAAAATCGTACTAGGGCTCCAACATTGTTGAAGGACCTATATCGGCAGGCCTTTTAAGCGAGTCAAAACGGCAAATGTTAAAAGACTACAGTAGTAGGAACATATTAAAGGAAATATAGAACAGAGATGTTACTCAGACAGAGACGTTCATCAACAGTGAGAAACACAACAGTGCTGTAAGTTTTTGCTGGCACGACTCCATTATGACACCTGCTAGTGTAGGCCGTCGCATGATGTCGGCACTCCAGTGCAATGTTTCCGATCCTACTCACTGTCTCAGTGCCGTTCGCTTATTTTGGATTACCATAACAATACAAAAGTAACTTTTGAGACATTCTAAACTGGCATCCAGTCACGAAAAAATGACCTCGGAACAGGTAGAAGTGAAAAGGGTGGAAATGTTATGTTAAAATTAAAGGAGGGAGGTCGGTTCATTGTCCAACAACGTTTACCACAAGTTCACATAGACTAGGTAATAAGTACATTTCAAGGGTTAAGCGCCGTTTGCGCAATTTGGCTGTTTATACATTGTTTCACATGATGAATCCAATTGCTACAGATGCCTATTGTGAAACGTCATGAAACTACTCTAAGCTCTGTTGGGCAAGGGATACGCCCAAATGATTCATTGAGAGGCACTCTCAAAAAAAAGATGACCACGTTTCAACTCTGATCAAAGGTCGTTTGGAAGCCACGGTCAGATGTAGTCGCAACACATCGATGCAGTGCTATTGTCTTTTTGGAGAAAAAAAATTGTATGCGTTTCATCTGCAAAGCAAAAGGGTCGGGTGCTCTCATCCATGTTTGCATGGATGTCAGCAAAACCATGAGGTATCTAGTCACGCACATTCTGAAACATCCGCCAAAACAACTGATAGAACGGTCGTGTCTGCATGATGAAATCATGTGTCCACGCCAACAGAGATTTGGCCAAGCAACACGTGACTAGTGCATCTAATTGATCTCGATCATAGCACTGTCTCCGGTTTTTAACAACAGTATTAATAATAATAATAATAATAAACCACTCGTACATTGTCTTGCGATATACTTAACAATTTGCAGAATACTTCACGCTTTTCCTATAGAAGTGGACAACAGACTGACGGTTCAAACAGTTATGCCGACATGGTGTAACCTGACCAAGTAACAATAGGTGTAGCTTGCTAGCATGGGAGCAGAGAGTCCATGTCAGATTGCTAGAGGGGCTGAAAGTGGAGTAGACAAAATATTTCATAAATTCCCCCTCAAGTTTTGTTGCTTAAAAACCGGTGGTCTTGAGGAGGGGGGAGAAGTTAACGGAATATAGGATACCAGAATCAGACAAATTTTTGTTACATTAACGAATGTCCTCAAATACCACGCTGATTCTTTCGGACGCAGTGCCTATTAGATGAACAGTCCAAATGTATATAATCATCATTATTAGAGGTGGCAATATATCAGTGGTTCTCACTGGTATTTAACTGCCATATAACGACGAAGAAAAAACCCTGTACACTGAGAGAAAAAAGCAGAATGGAAGAGGCAGGAACTCGGATACTAAAAATGGCTGTCTACATTCGAACACTCAGCATAAAGGTGGCTACACCTGGCAAAAAAAAACAACGAAGCCATAATTGGAAACAGGGTACCATCAGCAAAACACCTTCCTTACGACTTTTACTGCCCCGCACCATCAAATGCACTCACTACATAGATATATCGGCCAAACAATGTCAATATTCACGCCACTGGGCCTGAATAGCCGCCATCCCACTTAGCGTCTCCAGTCACCGACTCTCTGAGTCGCGAGGTCTCCAACCCAGGAGACGAATCCCACTCAAAGTGGTTAGCTATCTGGTGAACGACTTCATTCCCATACGTCAGGTCATCACTATCAAACTCGCATCTTACGCCAGTCAGTAGAAACATAAGATATCGCTAACAGCCGACTAGCCAACAACCACAGCGCATGACCTAACCATCCAACTCTGTGTAAACGCAGGGAGGCAACAAAATTGCTCGCTTGGTAATCACTATCAAACACCCGCTTCTTAACCTCTTTGTTACTTACTCCATGGTGCCACCCGATACGAGCGATCGAACGCAAACGTCAGTGGTCAAATACCTGAAGACTGTTCACGTCTTCTATCCTGAGCAGCTAAGTTTCGCTGCTGTAAAGTAATACGGCCCTAGCCGTAAGCCCCAGACATATCTCTCTGTTGTCAGAGATACCCAACATTGGTGAACACCGCTATAGCCTTAGGAACACGGACCTCCACTTCATCTTCTACACCTCTGCTGCCACTGATGCAGCTTCCTGAGTACATAAATCAGACAACAACTCTCATAACTCCATTACCTAACATCAAATCTCTGTGATCACAACCATGCGGAAGCATTTTACACTCTAAGCCAGCAAAGTGCATTCTGAAGCACTTAGCAGAGTGTGGAATAGCATCTAGCATTGTCTGTGTTGCATGAAAGTTGTCATACAGCAACACCTTACCTATCAAATATGAGCCTTTTGAACACCCAACTGATTGGTACCGTCCTTGAGACTTCATTACGACGCTTGAGGAAACAGTACACGTACAATATAGACTACAATATTTTACTTCAAACCGTTGACTTCGTATCCCACGTGGTGAAGACGAATGAGTAAGGTACCAGCAAATTTTTCGCAAAGGCGAGTTTGTGTTGTGTGGCTAACTGATAAACCGGAAGGTTTACAGAGACATCTGACAAGGAAATCATTGACGTTTTAGAGAAGGTGAACCGTTATCATGCAACGGCTATCATTCACATCCACCAATTGCATAGATTCAAGTTGGATCAAAATCCTAGTAACATTAGTAAAGTTAACCGTAAAGTTCAGGGTAAGTTGAACACTATTATGAGCAACATTAGACGGAGAGTGGTATTTCTCATTCCACGCGCCTTTACCTATGTTGTGAATCCGTCTGGGGCTCAAAGCGATGTGCCCGTTGAAGAATCACGATAATTAATTACTCGTCTCGGAGTGTAGATTGATGTAAAAACAGACGATCCAGCCAAACCAGTTCCTTTTCAAAAAGTCCCAAGGCCCTCATGACCCCAGAGAACCGTTTACCGTGAGGAGACACTACTGAGTATCCGCTTGGAAATTTTGGTGATTTTACATCTCAAGTACTTTACTGGAATATATCCAGGAATTTCGTGACTCGGAGCTCCGGCCGTCCAAACTGCCATATTCTACTCACTGGTACGATTCTATCATTATTGTCGTTTACACAGCATAGAATGAAAAGGTGATGAGCACACCAACCGAAAGATTTTGGAAAGTGTGGGCATCAGTCAGATAAAGTTAGACGAATTACTGGGTTAGCGAAAATCGGATGAACGGTAGCATACAGATACAGGCATTCACAGATGATGGGACGTAGTGTAAACCGTTGCAATGAAAGGCGTGCCGACGAGGGACAAACACACAAATGGAGGAAACTGAAGCTTTTTGAATGACCAATTGGGGTTTTATGAAAATAAACGACGTTTGACGCGCCACCTAATGAAATGGGCACCGCCCAATACGACAGAAGAGAAGAGGTCCGACGAACAAGAAACAAGGTGGCCAACTGAGTTCACCGACATGTATGTTATGATGTGACTAGGCGTTCAATAAAGTAAGGACAAGAAATGAGGCAGGTAATGAGGGTTTGTGAAACTCCGGTAGATGTAACCATACTATCATTTGCTGATTGTGTGTGAGGTACAGGCATCTTATTTGAATTCCGGCACAGGTTTGCATCAGTTAAGTTCTATCCCTCCTCTTTTATCTCTGAAGTAGGAGTTTCCATGTGGCTGTATAACAGCTGAACGCCAATATCAATCTTCGGCGTTTCCTATCTACAATGGTGACATTCAACAAAAAAACATTATATCGAAATGGGCACGGCTACACAACGTCAGGTAAGTAGAGAAAAAGGGCGCGCAATCATGCCGTTGGCATTGATGGCGATTGTGCGCCGTATCTGACAGTCTTTAAACCTAAACGCTCCAGATTCTTCAATCATTAATCGAGGATACTCCCCATGTTAACGGAGGCAACGTGTTGTTTCATATTGCAATGCCAAATCATACTCTGATTGTCGTGCTGTCTTTTCTACTCGATCTCAGCCTCTCCATTTAGAGCCTAGTGAGGCAAACGGAGCGATGGAATGCAAAGAACATGTCCGAGTCAACGAACTTGATGACGAGAAGTCTCGAATTCAGTTTGGGACCTGTTCACCTGACAATTCCCTAACGCTCACTGTATACCGTTAGTCGTTACACGCTCACCGCTAAACATGGTACGGAACGCCATTGATGTCAGCAACGTTGTGGACCGATACGTGTCACCATTGTTGACCAGTCGAATCAACCGTTACGTTATCTAAAGACCGAACCCAATTTTCGTAAAAATGGTATTACCAGGTAAGCCGCCATGTTTCGTTGCGTGGTTGCTCAGCTGTGAGTAGAGACAATGTACAAAGTTAAAGAAATTATTTCCAATACCGACACAATTGCTTCTTACGCTGTCCTGGGATGGTCCCTTTTGAACAGAACATCGGAGTCACAGCATAAACACCTTAGACAACCACCTAACGGAATAAAACTTGGTGATTGTCATTCCCGTCAAATCCTGAGTCACATGCGAACTTTTTAGTTGGCAAACCCAGAGGCGAATGTTTATTTGAACAACGCCTGCTAAGTCCCATCCTAGTAACGTTTTCACTTGTTTCCTGTCAGATGCTGGAAAACTTGGCTTCATTAGGGGATAAAGTTAATGAATCCATGTCAAACGACAGCACCACATGACTCTTGCATTTACCGTCCACATCCACCGACATATCATCGTTTTCGTCCGTGTTCTGTGATTAACAATAGCATATTCAGCAAATCCAACCTCAGCTGAACCAGTTGGCAATGCGCTTATCTCATTCACATATATATCATCACATACTCACCGCTGTCTATGCGGTGGATCGCCGAACAGATAATCATCTAAAACTCATGGGATATGTATCTACTGAGAAATTTGGTGCTCCATCGTTTCAAGCGTTCTCCTTAGGTGACCAAACATTCTGGAAACGGCAACATCAGTTGTTACATGACAAATAGCTGATTTTCAGATTTCAGACCGCCCGTTTTCTCATACTTCACAGGGAAAGTGGTCATAAATTGCTTATTGACAAAGAGCTCAAGTGCGTGTTCCTCCTGGCAAATTACAGAATGAGGTCTCATCATTCTCTTGGCTCGCCACACAAAACTGCCAACAGTTCTTCCGTTCCGACTTCAGGGAAACGGACCACTACTCCCTCCTTCGGGTCGAGATGTACCTGAGGGTGGGTCCTTCTTATAGCAATCTTCGACGCTGAGTTCCTCAACAACTTCGCAGATAGGAGACGTTATCGTTTGCTTGACCTAACTACAGGATTGGATGTCACAGGCCGACCTACAAACATTGACAGTTTCCGTCTGTCAATCACTCCTATTGGTTCTCAATCAGAATACGCTTCACTACCTACCCAATTTCCTAAAGGTATTGATCCAGGTTCCCAGCAGTCATCCGTCAAACATCAAACTCATCATTACGTCTCAAATCGCGGTCCACGAATGACAGCTAGACCAAGAAGTATGGACCCTGCTAAGCTCGACATCGTTCGAAAAGAATCTACCTGTATGATCCAACTTGAGATTATTCGGCCTTCGGAAAGTTCACGGTCTTCGCCACATTGTATGGCTTCACAAAAAAACACTGACGACTGGCATCCGCGTGGAGACTAAAGAGTTATGAATAAGGTCACTGTTGAAGGTCGATACCTTGTTCAACACACTCATGACATTACAACTAGAGTGGACAGCAAAACAAACTTTTCCAAAGTCGACATAGTACGGGCTAAGCATCAAATTTGTTGCAGAAGACGCTTTGAAAACTGCAAGCACCATGCAACTTGGATTGTCTAAATCTTACAAATGTTTTTCGAGCTAAGAATTGCAAAGCAAACTTTTAACGTCTAATTGACGGAGTGCTACGTAGTCTCCATTTTGCTCATCCACATTTCGATGACGTTTTAGTTTTCGGTTTCAGTTCCATTGGAACACCGCATACATCGATTCAAAATTTTCCAACGCCTGAGTGATTTTGACGTTGTTATCAATCCTATTTAATGTCCGTTCGGAGTCCCAACATCAAATATTCTCCGAAACCACGCCAAAGCAGTCGAAACATATTGGACCACACGAAATAGGGCAGAAAACTACACAAACAGCATCCATTTATCACTAGGATGAATCTATCCTTATCTATCACCAAAGGTGCGTCAAATTTGGCTGTTGGGGCTACACCTCAACCGCTGATTAATAACAACCAGTGACTTGTTTCGTTTTTCTCCTAATCCTCTCTACATTCAGCCATGAACTACCAGCAATTCCTTTGGCCATTAAACATTCTTGCCCTCTTGCTAAAGGATGTACATCTTGTTTCTACTGAGTACAGGTCATTATCTTATGTTTCATCGGTCAGCCTTGATCGTTATTCACACGAGAGTTACGTCATTTGAATTGCACTTTCCAGTACACATCGAACATCCACGGGAAACCCAATTATCACAGATCGCTACTTTTCAGTCCTTTTACAAAGCATCGCGTATCCAGAATCTTCCACGTATGTTTGAGAACAGCCACATTGGCCACGCGATCATTCCATCTGATGTGAGTCAAGCGATGGACAATAAAGATGGCCAAACAAAGTCTTTGCCATGATCAGGGTAACAGAGCAAGATGGATCGCACAAAGTTTAGATACCGTTCTCTGCTACGACAACTCGACGTCCTGCCAACACGACAGATGGTCAAGACTGGTGAAGATAACGCATGCAATACACATTTCTGTGAATGCATTGCAAAAAAATTGTGCAATCTGATGAGACAACTCAGCCAAGGAGGACAAAACTGCTCACAGTCTCAAGCGGATCGTCTGCAATAAAAAAGTAGAAATGAGGGTGGTTCAACCTTAAAGTAGTACGCTGTACTCAGTCGAGGTGAAGTGCAATTCACACCAGTTATCTTACTCGCTTAGTCTATTTAACAACCCAGTATATAAAAACGCGTTCGACATCCAGTTTGACCATCGGATACTACAGACTGTGAAGAACTCGAATACTATTAACAACAGCCATAGTAACCACAACTATCTTCAACAAGTTTTTATCCTTAAAATGTCAAGTTAGTGTTCTGAAGTACAGACACAACGCAAACTATGCCAAAAATGAGATACTATTTGAAACAACAGGGGAATTATGCATTGAGAAGAGGCCACAGGAAATTTACTGTGGGCGCACTTACATATCGTCTGTCGACAACGTTGTTATTCCGATAGCTAGAGCATGTTCTTTGTCTTCAGCCATGATAGCGACAACAGAACCCTCTGGAACCTGAGTCATACGAGCACCCGGAGAAGTAAGACCAGGGCACATGATGTTCGAGCCGTTTAACACATGTTTGATCGCGCCGCGATCAACTTGGAGATGGGGTAGGATGAACGGATCTGGTGCATAGAAAGTAAATCCGAAAAGTTTAGTCTATCATGAATAATGACTGCCAGACCTCAAAAATGTGCCTGTAATGATATACTTCATTGAACGGGAGCACATACACATAAGGCAAAGGAATATATGGAAGTGATGCCTGCTTTCAAACACAACTGAAAACGATGTATATCGTTCACGTACACCCAGACAGTGATCAACAACAACCACAAAAACAATTGGAAAATGTTGAAGCAGCTGAGTGAAAATATTATGCACTGCGTTCATCCGATCATAGCATTTGCATTCAAACAGACTTTCCAGAATGCCAATTTTCGGAAACAAACATTGAACCCAAACTACGCTCTTGTGACAGCTCATCAGTAGTGTACATCCTATCCATATTTTCGTGAGAACCATACTGACTATTGACTTGGTGAACTCACGTTAGGCACGATCGCATTATCAGATCCAGACGCTGAGCCGCATTCGACTGCGAACAACTATTAGGTAGTCAAGTCGTTTCCAGAGAAAACACACCAGCCGTCTTTCCAGCTCCAATCGAAGACCCCATGATTAGCCAAGTTATAATCGTGGAACTGGTTAGATAAGCTCAAAGACGTAACTGCTACTGATATGCAATAGAGGAGTTAGTTCACACAAATGAGGCATTAGTCACACTTGATAGCAGTCGTTGCACCCAGACAGATTCGGCAAAACTCAAGTCTAGTGCGTCTTTTTTAAGGAGGCCGATTACATAGTCCATTGTGGTTCAAAGGTTGCGATCAAGTGTGCTCTGAGTACGTTTTAACTCGATAAATTCAACCGACCAATCAACGGATGCTCTTTTCTCAGCCGTTTTGGGAACGTGTTACAGTTGACTTTATGCTCCGTACAACGCTTGAAGTTGTACGTGAAGAACTCAAACCCGAAAAAGCAATAGGTTGAAGAATTTATTTAAAAGAAATTGGTGTCAGCTGAGAACTTCCAGTTCTATTGTGGTGGATTGTCAGGCCGGAGGGGCGAGTTTTCGAACNGAAGTGCACACGACGTGTAAACGGAAACTGGGGGGTGTTGTGGGTTGGAATTATGACTCATAAACGAGAGAGCGCGCGCTGCATGTGACTGGCGATTTGTGCTTTATTGGACACCTTCTCGCTACACTTTCTCAATGACGAGGATAGATGCGTCCAAACTTTGGTCAAACGCATGTACGCACATGGCGAAGAAAGTTGTGGATAATGTCTCCTATCAGAGGAGTTTCATGACAGAACGGTAAAAAGACGCCATTTATGCGACGTTTTCCGGACCAGCGTTTGGTACACACACGTGTGACCGAGTTCTAATGGAAATTACACGGAGCTGGAAGCGGTTATGCGTGGATAAACGCTTCTCAATAAGTAATTGTTGCTGTACCATAACCAGCTACCGGGACAAGTGTAGCGTCAGCAACAACTGTTTATGCCCATTCAAAGGCGGAGTGAAGCGTCAGATTGAAAAGTACAGGTGAATTGCAGGATTCGCCTCATTGTGAACGGAAACGAACGCACGACCTGTCATCAGTTTGCTCACAGATTGTCGATTCGATTTCGTCAGTGCGTGTGGTGCTGACGAGACTGAATTAGACCGAAAAAGTTGTCCATAACTTTACGTACGGTCAGTGAGGCCAATTGTTCACAAAATCTTCCAGGCTCCTATGGGGTCATAGTGGATTTTCGCTCGTTTGTGGGAAAATCAAAGTACATGGGTAAAAAAACAACGAACGAATCTAATCGTCTAATATCAAACAACGAAGAATTTGAAGGAACTCCACACGTAGCCGTTCCATTGTATATTACTTTGAGACAGCCACGTTCAATGTTGTAGGGAAAAAGTATATAGACGCTATGCTGACCACGAACCTAAATTTAACTACCACGTCCAGTACTACCATACACACTCCCGGTTTCCGACTTGTGCAAGTCGCAAGCAAGACCAATGCCAAGGGTCCTCAGAAAGAATATCAAAATGCTGTGATGTTCACAGCAGAACCACGAAACCAGCACCAAAAATAACCTTATACCCCTCCGGAAGCGACTTTTCGTTCAACGATTAACTCCTCAGTAGATAGTTAACTCAGGACAATAGAATATTTCGTTTACCTAATAGCGCTACATTAAATGTCAACTAACTAACCAATGAAAGCGACCATAAGGATGCAGCGCTTAGGACAGCCACCATAATTACAGTACACTGTTTTTTTTCTGAAGACGCAACTTCAGCAACCACTACCACAGTGCACAAGGGATGACAATCCGATGGCAATCGGATACATACAAAAAACGTTAGTGTACCCCTCAGTGCTATTTTTGGTTTTATTTTTCTGTATTTTACTCTCCGGCGTTTGTTTATACCACAAGAAAACATTTTGTTACCCCAGCAGCGCACCTGAAGAGGTAGCTGCTGCTAAGATGGTAAGACTCGAAAGCAACAACCTGAGGCCACGCACTTTACAAACACCGTAACTGAATCGTCCACAAAAACCGACGAAAATGTGGTGAGGCGGGAACAAACGACAAACCCAACCTTCAACCCACTGGGAAACAAATTGATGGGTATTTTGTTATGCGTGGTAGGTAAGCGATAACGATGATGCGTTACAAATCATGCGGCTGCATATTCGAGCTAAGTTGATGCGACCGCGCCCGTCTAGGCTTGGGAATTTTGACGGTAACCAGTTCATATGTAACCTTGTGATGGTTTAGATTAAATCTCTTGGTCTACGATGTCTATAGATCTAAGCTGTTGCATATACATCACTATGACCCTGAGCCTGTTATGAGTTTCAACTCAAGTTCCTTTCATAACTCTCTGGCCGAGATGTCGGTGGCTAGTTTCTTCTTCACACCACGCGGCACAACTTGTCACATTTCCTCCATTTGTTAAATTTCTTACTAATCGACCAACCCTGTTTTCGGACACATACAGCGACTTGCCCCACCTGCTGTTCGCGGTCAGCCAGAATGACAGTGTGTCAAACAGCAAAATGATGTCTTTGTGTGACCGACACAAACCCCTACTCATCCCTCAAACACCAGTTAAATTAGTCACTCTTTATGTTCGATCAGTTGTGTAGGGAGGTCAACAGGTGGTTCTTACATGTACTCTAGAGACCTTCGCTATCAATTTCCGTTGTTTTGCTGAAATGCGGCTCCAGGATCCTAGCTCAGTGTTACAACTTCTATCTCTGTCAGCTGTTTCACTGTGCACGTATAATGTGTGTTTGTCTGGAAGCCCCACGGCTAAAACCACTGACCAATCCGGTGTTGGAATTGGCCTAAGTACGTACGCGTAAAAGGTTCTGTTTGACTTGATATTCGTCAACGGCTGTCTTAGCACTATCTGACTCAAAGCACAGTTGGAGTACAGAGACACATCCGTCACAAACGTTGCCCTCGTTACTGCGTTGTATACCCTAATGTGCTCCGAAAGCAATCAAAGACGAGATTCACCACCAGCTAACTAATTTTTAATATTTTGCGGGGACAGTGCAGTATTAGCTGAAGAG
The DNA here is from genome assembly GCA_008508345.1 of Paragonimus westermani. Lineage (NCBI taxonomy): Eukaryota > Metazoa > Platyhelminthes > Trematoda > Plagiorchiida > Troglotrematidae > Paragonimus > Paragonimus westermani. The sequence continues at coordinate 104,331 of QNGE01001274.1, read as the reverse complement.
ATAACAGTTTAAGTAGTAGGATAAGTGCTGACGAACGCCATTACAGTACTCGCCGAAGAGGCAATGGTGAACGTTCGTGACAGTTTTGTGGTGAGAGAGCATTAATTTTCGGCGTCCTATATGTCAACGTACCACCTGGCAGCCTCTATTGTTGTCAATCGTTGACACATGCTGATCATATAGCCGTCAGCTAGCGGTGGTACGGCTTTTATCAAACTGGTGCACCCGTGTGAATTCTGGTCACACTGGTATGTATCCAGTTCGACCTGCGTTTTGACGAGGCCACTTTACTACCAAATATAAATTGGCATATTTTACCCGGCAGAGACAGAAGCAGACTTACTAATGCGCGCCTGTTCCCAGTCTAGGATCCCACACATTGGAAGGGATATTGAGCATAAGTCCGGGATGTAATGTATAAGTTCAGCTGCCAACCGCTGGATCTTTACATAATAACTGGGACTTCTCGATGCCCTTCGGAATATTCCGTCTAGCAGCGGGTATAGTTCGGCTCACGACTGGCCGGTGAGAACTGCGAAGACAACTGAAAGACTTCAGGGCCTGATGGACACAATGCATTATCGAGAGGAAACAAATTGCTGCTAACTCCCAGAATTTTTTAAATCTCATTCCAGCAACAGGTAGCGAGAAACTAGGTGTGTGCGAAACAATCTGTGAATCCAACAGAGAGTATATCCATAACATTTACGGACGTTAAGAATGCTGAGCTGGACAATTTCAACAGACCATCCACGCCATTCATCCCCATGCCCATTGTTCTACCAGCGTCTATGTGCCTTCATATGGGATTCAGTCCCTGGAACGTCAGAAAGCCCCAGACCCGGACGATCTTCCTCTTTCCATTCTCATAAATGGGACACAACCCTGGTAAAATAGATGACAGCTTTGTCCCGGAAACTCCGCTTCTAATGAATACGGTAGGGTTAACATCACCCCCATTTTCAAAAGGGACTCGTGCACTTCACGTACAAATAAGTGAGGACTTAGTCTGGCTCTTAATGCGTCGAAGATGCTTGCAGACTAGGTGTAACGTGCGAGCAACGTATTCACAAGGAGCAAACCGAGTTTCACACAGATCGTAATCGCATTGATCACATTTCCATAGATCACCAGATACTCGAACTCCTCCACTCACATAGGCGGCCAGTAGTCGATGTCTTTTTAGAAGCCTTGAAGCCTTGGAATCAGCTGACAAGACTGCACTCAGGGACTGCTCACTAAGGAAAGGTGTCCAAGACGTATGTCAACGCCCCGGAAGCAACTTACTGTCAGATCACGGGCCGGATTGGGGCTTGTGGCAGCTTACCTCCGATCTTCAGCACCTCAAGTAGAAAGGTTGTCCAGCCTTCTCTATCTAATTCAAATTCATAGTGGAAAGAAACTTAGAGCGCACTCTGACAGGCTCGAATTACGATAGTGCGGAAAAAAGTCCAGGCGCTGGACGCTGGGACATAGAGTGCGCAGATGACACCTATAATTGGTTGGGATTCATGAGAAGCCCAGGACATCTTGGACAGACTACAGGTTTCAGTTCACCAGTCTAGTATGACGCCGCACCTCACAAGTGCAGGGTGTTGTTGCAAGGTTCGCATGACTCTGCACCTACTCTCATCCTTGGTGGTGAGCCGTTGAAGGCAGTCGAGAAGTTCATACACCTTAGGGACTTCATCAACAATCGCGGAATGTCTGATGAGATTACAAATCGCATAGCTAAACCTCAGATTGTGTTTGCCAACCTATGGTATCCGTGGCGTCAGCAAGACCTTAGTCTTTCAGTGAAAGACTGGGGCCATCACATCGTCGTAACAGCAGTCCAATCGCATGACTGTGAGATCTGGTTCATTCGCGATGGACTGCTCACAGTGTTTGGATTTGGATTACCGGTATCTCCGAATCGATAACAACGTATGGTGGGAACACCGTATCAGCAATGACGAAGATCACCGACATGTCTTCGGGACGGGCAGACTCAGTCGACGACTGAACATAACGACCTCGCTTCACGGGATTCATCCGCTTCGACACACCTTAAGAATGTCAACTCAGTGCCTACCAAACCGCGCTCTACTTGCTGGAGTGTTAGGCCGGAAGTGAGAGCCCGGTAGCTGGCTCATGATTTGGGTTTGGAGTATGGAGGTACCGACGTTGAGGCTTATTTCAGCAAGGCATTTTGTCCTCCTGGTTCGGATCCGTGGGGTAACGGACACCCTCGATTGAGAAGGCTTTCTAACATTTCGGGGAACAGAAGTCGAGAATCCGCTTGTATCGGTCTGACACCTGCTCATTTTATTTCACACCATTCTCACCACCCTTTCGCACATAGCACAATTTTTGTCTTCTTAGCTGCTTTGACAAGTTTACCGTTGAATTAAGGCAAACATCTTGGTACTGGGAAAGAAAGCTATCGGCAGGCCAGCGAAGGACAGCAGATACCTAGGTATTTTATCAGCGGCAAGGAAGGACGACGTTGGGTGATCCGAGCGGCCTATATTTGAAGGTACCTTTTCTAATCCCTTTCTTCCTGACACGGAAGACAGTAGTGACGCGAACATGAAAACAGTTCTGCTGTGTACCAGCAGCATCGCGCCTCACTACCTGAGCATTTCCACGCGGTCAGTAGTGCGACATACAATCCTGCGAGTGCGACTGATTTTCGTCTGACTGTTCTCCTTCGACCTGTCTGACAAGGTTGCACCTGGAAGGACCGGAGTCCTACTCAGGATAGCCCACCGGATCAAAACAGCACACAAGCCCAACTACGCTGTCAAGGTAGCAGTAGAGGTTATGTAGCAGTATCTGAAGAGTGTGGATAAAACACCGACAGTATGCTCAATTGTTTGTTCAGTACACCCCGACGTCTAAGTGACCCTAAAAGTGTACAATGATCCACTGAATTAAACAGAACTTTACAATCGAGAAATACGGACATTGTTGGCCGCGGTATCCATGACGCTGTTCCGGAATTTGGCGAACAGTAAAAATTTGGTCAATACGTCCTCAACCAGAGCGAAACCATGCCTGTTATTCCTTAACGTCTGCCTTCCTAGTTGTAATGAATTCAGAATCCTAGTAATCCTAGTAATGATTGAGATCAAGCCAATCCCACTATGGTTTTCAAACAGCCTCAGACACCTTTCTTGAATACGGGATCTATTATCGAATGACCCCAACAGAGATAGATGTTCCGACCATCCACACAAGTTGAAACAATTGAACCGAGGCCTCTACTAACGCCTCACCACATTCTTTGAAAGGATACGAGATCAAGTGGACCAGCAGCCCTATTAAGTTTGAGAGCCGAAATCCAACTATGGATCCTCGTTTTAGTGGGTGGCCCCAAATCTACTGACCAGGATACGGCGCGTAAGTTTGCAGTGGTAACACAGTAGAAGAAACAGGCCAGCTGAATTGACCTCAAACTTTTCCGACCAGTGTCCCTGCTGTTCTGAACTTATTATAGATGAGCGTGTCATCTGCCTCACAGATAGTTTCACTGGTAGAAAGTCACTTGGGAACAGTAGCATGGATAAGCTTGAGCAATCTGCCAGTGTTCCCTGAAGTAAAAGAGGTTTCCGTTCTACTAGTTTTCTTTAGTAGCCACGCCTCAAGATCGGCGATCAGACTAAGCTTCAGCTTCCTACGAGTATCCCTCCCGAACTCGTTATATGAAATAAAACATAATGTGCCGTCTGGCTATTAACAACTACGAAAATTTCTCCGAGATACAATGTTAGTTCGATCCACGAACTCCTGTGCCACAGGCTACTGTATCTGCCTCAAGAATGGCCTGTGAGATCTGGGTCCAGCAGCTATTCGGATCTTCAGGGTGAGAACTACTAAGCCTGCTTTCTAGCCGAGAGTGGTACTTATGCTTTACTGACGGTATAGCCAGTTTCTCAACAGCCAGCCGTTGCTGCCGGTGAGGTTGTTACCCAGTAAAAGTAAGAACGAAGCGACAACGTCCCAACGCACGATCTGAATCAAAGTATGTGCTCCAATAAGAACGACAGTCCTGAGTGCAGCCCCAACTATAACTAACAGATGTTGGTCCATCTGAGACCAGACCTGATTAAGATAAGAGGGCGCCAAGTATAGCAGTAACGCGGCTAAAGATAGTTTGTGCTCAGCGCACAGTTACAACAATCGTCCGCCATTATCCGACTGATATGAGGGTATCCCAAACCTGCTACCTAGAGAAAACCCGACCTCACAAAGGCGACCGAGATGAGCGTTCATATCTCTGGCCAGAATGACTGTCAGATCCATGTCGACAGGAGATTGACCAGATCTGAGTAAAAGGCGTCCTTGACACTGACGTCACTAGAGTCAGTTGGAGAATAAACAGACATAGTGAAAGGGTTTCTGAGGATTTTGCCTAGAGTTGGCCTTAGCAGAACCAGCCGATCGGACGACGCAGTCTAATGCAAACAGGAATCCAATCTATCAATGCCTCTGCAGCCGTCGTGCTGAGGACCATGCCTACTCCAGCCTGACCACTAGCCGCAGCTGTGGAATCACCCGAAGTGTACAACCAGTACCGGGTAAACAGTGCGGGTGTTAGTTTCCATAGTTGACTACTGTCCTGGATTATGGTCTCCGAAGTGTGGCAGGCATCGATATTCAACGAGTCTAACATTTGTGCGAGAGCAGCCTGTTGACCTTGAAAGAACCCACATTAATTAGTATTCTAGGTTCAGACAAGGGAGACTTAAGGCTGCATGGTAAGAGATGGAACTTACCGACACAGTGTCACTATGACTGGCTATATGCGTTATGGGGCCCGCAGAGTGATTACTAAAAATAGGTGTCGGGTGGGACCAGAAGGCTAAAGCTGATAGGACAGTGGGAGAGGAGTCAGCAGTAGCCTGTTTCCGCCTATCCACACAGCTGAAGGCAGCAGACAGGGCGACTCGGTTTATGCTACGAAACGGCCAAAGCAATATGGGATTATACGCGCTGTCATCATCATCATCATAGACAGCAATACATCAGTGGTTCACACTAATGCTTAACTGCCACACAACCATGAAGAAACAGCAAACCCTATATAGAAAGAGAGAA
>QNGE01001274.1:26469-96047 GCA_008508345.1 Paragonimus westermani | reverse complement strand
CCTGGAGGACCAGGAGACTGTGGTTTGTCAGACCTCTACCTGTTGGCCTGCCTGGTATGAGTAACTCTGTCCAGTTTAGCCCGAAAGGTCATCGAGATGCGCAAGCCGTCACACCACGTCAAGTTCCAGTCTCATCGTGACGCGTTATGAAAATTCATGGTTGTATGTAAGTTGAGATACTGCTAGGACGCCCAGACCTATATGACAGAACGATTAGGGATCTCAACCTACGCCTATGGTTCAAAAGCCCGTACCACAAAGCAGAAGGTGGGTAGTAATGTACCAAAACTAGTACCTTTTCGGGAAAAATGTGTCTTCTTCCAACCTCCAATCTGGTGGACCATACGACTATCGTTTGTCAGACATTTACTTATTAGCCTGAATCGTGTGAATGACTTTGTCGGTGTGATCTTCACACCCTTCGGTTTGGCCAAACAGTTCATCGAGATACACAAGCCATCACACCGCGTCAAAGTCCAGTCTCATTGCGCCTATCGATCGACTGGGTCAAACGCTCCTTTATTGTAAAACAAATACGGTAATTGTTGGCGGACAGTGCACAAGAGGCGAACAATGAAGTTTTTGATCAATATACCTTCGTCTAGGACGAAACTTTGTCTGTTCCTCCCTGATGTGACTCCCGAGTTACGGGTAGTCGACTAAGTATCATAGAGGCCAGAACACGAGAAGTGATTACGGTCGGGCGAGTTCCTTTATGGTTGTCAGAAGAACCTCAGACTCCTTTATCGAATATCAAAGCTGTTATTGAGTGACTCCAGTAGAGAGGAATGCTTTCCATCATCCACACCAATTGAACTTACAACAATGTCCCCATACCTTCTTTGAAAACTCAAAACACAAGGTCGTCTGAATCAAAAGCCCTACTACAATATCGAACCTCGATCTTGGAAGGTGGTTTGAACCCTATCAACCAGGGCATCGCATCGCAAGTTTGCAGCAATAACATAGTAGAAACAGAAGGCTAGCTGGATTGACTCTCAAAGTGTTTTGCGCAGAACCCTACCACGTTGCAATTGTTATGGATGTGTACCGCTTGTCTCACTGACGACTCCACTGACGAAGGGGCACCCTGAGGCAATAACAGGGGTAAGTTTGAAGGGTCCATTGGTATTCACTAAAGCAAAGACGGTTTCCGTTTTATCAACTTTCCCCGTTAGCCAAGCATTACGATCGTCAGTTAGGCGAAGCCTCAGCTTCCTACGGATATCCCTCCTAGATCTGTTATGCAAAATTTTATGAGGAATATTCCATGTGGCCTTTAACTCTGGAGATTTCTGAGATCCAATGTTTGTTAAACCCACAAACCACTGCGCCGTGTGCTATAATACCCGTTTCATGAACGGCCCCGTGGCTGTTCAGATATTCGGGGTTCGGACTGTTAGGTATGCATTCTAACTTAATTTGGCACCGATCCTATACCGACGACTTGGCCAGTTCCTTGACAGTCAGCTATTGTGGTCAGTGGGATCGCTGTCCAGCAAAAGTAAAAATGCAAACTACACTATAGTGACGCATGGTTTGAATATGTGACCCAATAGGAATAACAGTCTTGAACAAAGCCACGCGACATACAGCCAACAGCAATTTAGCCTACCTGAGATCAGGTCTTAATCGAAGACGAAAAGCCCCGAGTAGGACAATGTCTCGCAAGATGTCTAGTGCTAGTGAAAAACTGTCACGGGCAAGTATTCACTGTGATTTCAACCAGTAGACATTACCTTACTTCAGAACTTAGTGAGTCCTTCATACCAGATCGATCACAAGACTCAGCCTTGGCTTCTCCAGAGACCCTGAGGGAAGAGCGTTTGAATCGACAGATGAACGGCGCTAGATTTGCGTCTTCAACACACAATACACAAGCTCCGGACTTGAGAAGGTACACACCGAAGTAACTTACTGGCTTAATTGTCAGAGAATGCGGACATTGAAAGCGTTAATGTCCCGACATTGGAAGACAGCTCTGGCCAGAATGCATAAGAAAGGCAGAATTAGATGGCGAAACAGAACGAGAGAATGGTAACGGCTGTATAATGTTACCATTAAGATAACGATAACTTCTGACACCTCCTCATCGTTATGCTGCGGAAGGGGTTATCTTAGAGAACCGCACTTGCAGCCTCTTACTCAAAAGTCGGAGGTGCTGCGCGACGAGGTGTGGGACCATCTTGGGGGACCCTATCCCGAATTAACGACCCATGAGTCTGGCTAACTTACCGGTGCGGGGCTCGCCTAGCCCAGGGACAGTGAATAAAACATTAATGACTAATTTTGCCTACTGATGCGTGGAAGTGAGTTATTCAAAACCAAATCAGGCCGTTGAATTATGCCGAAAGCTAAGCAATCGGAGTGCTAATTTTTACAAGCATACTTCTCCTAACACCTTTCCTTCTCATGTGGGAGAGAGCAATGCTGCACCCATAAAAACGGTCTCGTACACTCGAAAGATCGTGTCCCACTAACTAAGCACTCCTAAGCAGTCAGCAGGGCGACCTACAACCCTGTGTGCCACTACACACTATCTGACTAATCCCGTTTGGCTTAATCGAAATGGTTGAGTCTGGTACGACTGAAGCCCTGATCAGCAAAGGCCTCGGGATTAGTTCAGTGAACAAGACTTATCATCCTGCCAGAGTAGTGGAACAGGTCAGCCTCCGCTTCTTCACCTGAATACGGAGAAGCTTGTCGACTCGCCCAAATCCTGTCATCCATGATAGTTAGAGGAAGCAACCCAAAGTCTCAGAAAACGTCTCATTAAATTCTTTTGAAGTGTCCGCACGATACTATATGTGTCAGCAGTCGTGTTGCATCTAAAGGTTGAAATGTAATCACAGACCCAAGTTCGCAAAAAGGGACCTGTGTACCAGACGAGGCACAAAAGCGAAGACGTGTGGTAGGAACACGGATGTTCGATTAAACAGCCCCTGGGAACATTTAATTCAGCAATGCAACATTCCTGACATATCGCGCAAAAGTAGCCCCAAGAACTTGTTGATAAGTTTACCAACAGACAAATGTACTACATAACGAACAGATTATTTTGGCTAGTATTCCTTAGAACAGAGGCAGCTCTCAATTCACTGGCTTTCTAAGTTAGCAAAGCTTGAAGATCAGCAGCTAGGTTACGCACAAACTTTTCAAGGACATCACTTTAAACTCGGGTGAATCAACATAAAGGATGTTCCATTCAGCAGTTGTAAAGGCCTCGTAAGCATATGTACTACTGAATAGCTAAAACAAGAACAAGAAGCTGGTTATAGTTACATGACAGTAGTCTGTGAGCGTAGTAAAGCACTCAATTCGCAAGGTCTTCTATATTGCAACAGACTTACAATGAATGTATATCGACAACAGTCCAATAAATCTTCTGCATTCCGTAATTCATGCATTGTATTCCATTATATCCAGATGTAGTTCAATCCTATGACGATGAGCACGACGTGAGTATGGTATTCAGTTTTGAATGCAGCAGACTGGAAATTCTATAAGGATGTGTGACTAACCGTGAGTGATGTTTAATTTATATAAACCAAACCACTACTACGGTAGTATTGGCTATAACCAGCAGATACATTTATTTAAGATATACAATCCCCGTGGTACGCATTAACATTAAAAACCCTTATATTGTGTTCGACTTATCGAATGTAAAATAACCGTCACCAACGGAATTCAAGGAACAAAGAGGACCTATGTAGTGCATTAGAGTTCCAAAATCAATTCGAGCTTCGAAACGGTTGCCTTAAACTTTCAAGTGCAAACAACACAGCTTACGCAAAATCTTCATTGAAATCCACAAATAAAAATGACCAACTGTCATCACCCTTATTTCACGCTATACTCATTATTTGGAAAGAAAACAAGGTTAAACCAGCTGACTGACCAGAAGCCGTATTTCAGGTTCATATAGTAAGTGATGGCATAAACTGAAGCGTCATTACTGCAGCAAGCATCGCAAGGCTTAGCGGTCACAAACTGACTAAGAGAACACTTAGGCAATCTTTCTTGCTGGTTGTACAGTTTCAGGATTAGAGGTCGCACCATATGGAATGCACTAACCACTGAGTTGGCGCAGGCTGTCGAGCCCGAGTCGTTCAATTCAGTACTCAATTTACAATTCAATCTGACACGTCAAGTAGACCAGCAAGTAGATAGTTGACGAGAAAAACAGCCCAGACTTTGCAAGTTACGGAGGGAAATATGGCAGGCTTCATATCCTGAAAACGACTATAATTATAATCCACTACCGCCAACCCGCAACTTGTGTTACAGGCTATCAACCTAAATGCTTAGGCAGAGAACCCAATCATGTTCCTAGTATGGGAACCATAGCGGCACTTCAGTCGACATACAAGCACGAACTGTACGAATAACATCAATCCAATACGGCATCGGCCGTTCCGTGGCAAAAACTAGGTAGTCCAATCTGCCGGAAGTAGCAGAGTGGATAGGTGAAAATGGGCTATTACTGGCCACTCCCCGCCTGTTCTTTACCCACAAACTCTCAGATACTTCTTACTCCCAATTCCAGTCAACTCTTCTTCAGATCCGCAAACTGACATATCTAATCCAAGCAGCATTGTTTTGGTAAGCTCTGTACCCTAGGGTTAAGTGGCTGGTTAACACTATCTGGTGTTTAGGTCAAGAGTGTTAGCTGACAAACGTCTTCACTGATCACAAACTGCGACAGGCAAGTCAGCAGATCGCTTACTCTCAGACGACATACTCATTGGAAGATAATACGCAGAATTAGGAGGCCAGAGTCCCGGACAATAGTTGACAAAAGCAAACTGATACCACCCCTACCGTCTATTAGGCAATAGTTTTAAACCTTGGGTTCTATGTTCTTCGCAACCGGTCCGACTGGGGTAAGGGGTCTTACGCACAACGGAAGACCACAGCCAGCTGTGCTAGCTCCAAACGATGAACCCTCCAAAACATGCTCACTATATCCTTAGGAACTGCATTTATAATGCTTTCCAATCGGGCTACCCTACTGAGGTCGACATACAGTTCTGACAGTCATCTCAGGTGAAGATGTGAACGCCCAAATCGGCAGGCTTGGGATTTTAAAGTTCAGTTTGAGTGACACGTTTAGAATAGCATCACAGTGCTCACGTACTAACGAGCAGAAGTAAGAACTGAGTGCATATTGCTCTTAGCCACAGTGAACGGTACTGTCACACCCAGCACTTGCCTACTTCAGATCACACCTGACCTCAGATACACCACACGGCTACTAAATCACACGGTGTGACTGCTGACCCTATTAGAATACGTACTCAAATTCAAACTGTGCGTTGGCACATTGTCATTTTATCTTCTACTGGACGATCCTACTGAATACAACAGCAAGCTAATTATAAATCCGCCACGCCTGCGCCAAATCTCGTATAGTCTTAATATTACGAACCGTGCAGACCGGACTGCTGTTGGAGTACATTCCTGGAAGCATCTTAGGAAGTAGACAGTGCGCCATACTGCAAAGTAAATCCACTGCACAAACCGTTTACCTGAAAAATCCACTGTTGGTAGGTACCACAGGAAACATCCCGTAGGGTGACTTACATGTATTGAGAAGTTCAAGCGAGGGCTAACTGTCTACTGAGGAACTTAACTGGTCGACTTAGTGAATTCGAAGTTCCCTATACCTGAGGAAATACCACAAGATCTCTTAAATCAAGCTATCATCAGGCAGAACAGCTCACCTCAGAATACCAGTGTACAACTACACAGAAGAAGGCTACCTGACCTCGATCATTCAGATGACAGGGTTTTGCAGATTGATAATGTACAGACATCACGTGAGACGTTATCTGTGGAATTGCGCTTTAAAACTTTAAAATGTGAAGTATTTCGGCGAGACCGAAGTATTTCCATGTTTTTTATGTTCGGTAATAAAATTAAGGAGGTTGGTAACCGGTTTGCGTCATTAGGATGTCGCAACAGCAACGGATTATGTGAAATGAAACACTGCGGTGAATCTTTAAAGCAACGTTCAGGTCATGAATAAAACAACTCAGAGCGATGCCTAACAATGGCTACCGCGTGGGAGTATCCCACTGTTAAACGAACTGCATGAGTCCATATATGCAGCATCAACCAAGTAGGTATCAACCAACCGAAATAATAAGTTGCTACTTACGCTGAAAAGTTGTTTGCACATATAAGTACTGCCAAAAAATGGTGCTAATTTGGCGCTTGGACTGTCAAGTTCATATAAACTTGACTTAAAGAGATGTCCGTATCTCAGCTTTCGTCAAGGTACGCCGGGAGTGCACCATCTTGTCACGACCGAGATTTGGACTCCGACCCACAGTAGACTCAGAGTCGGACAGCTGAGTTCAAAGTTCAGTCAAGAAAGGAACATGTAAATAATGAGATTCTTTGACACGAGTGACGTATGGGTCTTCTTTCCCTTCGAATAATAGCTTGTGGCAAAGCAATTCTGAATACTGGTGTGCTCGCGCTGCATTAACCAAGCCTTCGGTTGCCAATCAGTAATCCTACAGATTTCCAATGCCGTTAGGCACAGAATATTGATCCGGTAGGTCAATGATCTGAGTGAAGATCACCACTAAAACTAACGTACATCACACTGGGCCAATAGTCATGAAGTGGCAACCGTGACGTAAGTCTCTTATAAGCAAAAATTGGTCATTTGACTGGCATGGTTAAATGTAAAGATGGCTCGTTAGTGCCATGTCCCATTATTGTATATTTTCAGGTAATTACGTAAGGTAATGCTGGTGTGCACACATGTAGGACATTTTGTACGATGACTGTCTCACCAGATAAAATGTGTCGAAATCCGCTAATGTAGTGTTTGCGCAGATGTGAAAGCGTGTTCCCATAGAAGGATGCGTGCACCTAAGGAGCCTGGTTCCTCATGTGGTTTCGGTTTATATGGCCCACAAATTAGGCAACGGCAAGTGAAGTGCGTCGAAATTCTAAATGAATAGGACGAATAAAATATCAGAATTACATCTTAAAACAAACGCATGCAGGTGAACCCAAAATTTTATGTTGAAACAACGGACGTAAAAAAATTGGCTGGAAGGCCACAGGCTCTTAATCCCACAGCTGGGTACGCCGGGCTTACAAAAGGTTGCACACTTACACTTCAATAAATACATCGGATGATGAAGAAAGTATCAGCTATAACCACAGAGGTAAGTAAAGTAGAGTGAATTTAGTGATTAAGTTGTGAAGAAAAGTGGAAACTAATACAAAGTTATGGCAGCAACAGCACTTACACTTATGAAGTACTTTTAACGTTGGAATGAAGGGCCCATCACGTTGGCAAAAGAAAAGCACGTCACCTTGTGTATCAGCGAATAGTTCTATATGCTCATGGCTGTACCTCATGTGAAAAAGAAAGGCGAACTAACCATTTCACACATTTCAATACGTCCTTCTTGGGAACAATTTGCTCCACGAACTCGATAGGCACACCGTAATCCTCGCAAATCCTTTTACGTATGGCTTTTGCCTTTGAGTTTTTTGCATTTGTGATGGACGATATGTCTTCCTTCTCTTCAAATCTAATTCAAAGATATCAACAGGAGTGAGCACAATACCACCCACTTTTTGAACATGTTAGGCGGACAAACAACCTCAAAACAACCCTAAAACAACCTTGGGACAACCTTGAATGCACCTTGAAATAGGTCGAGAAATTGACGTTCCATAAGTTGAACGGGATTTTGCAGATCCAGGAAAGTCCACGACTTGTTGCTAACTCACTTATTGGTGGCACAGAATGATGACTTTGACATGCGACGATCGTGTGTTGAGGAGGGTTGTTGTGGAAGTGTCGGACGGGACCGTGAGCATGTGGTACATTGTTCATTGTTTGTTGATATAAAGCAGGAGTCGCCAACATTTTGGGCTTCTTCCTTGAGCGCCTCGACACTGGAGTAAGCAGTGCGTTGACTATCCTTCCTATCTTAGCGCGCCAACATATAAGCATCTACGAGTCGCTTGGTGGCAGTTTCAGTGGACGCTAGCACCGCCCGTGCTGGTAACGCATACCAGCTATAGATGGCCTGTCGAGACAGACGAAATACATGGTGAAGTCGTCCTTATGTCTGCTTGAGAATCGTGAAACGATGGTCCGGAGTCTGCGCTCACTTTGAAAAGGGGCATATGCTCTAAGTTCTTCGTTTATGTCACCTCGCAAAATGTGACGTGCACCAGCAACATCATTGCAGAGTCCCCGCTAACTTTGGGGGTACAGGTTCAGATATTCTAGCCGCCGGCTTTAGGAAAGACCTCTCATGCTGACAGCTGTATGCGTGGCCGCTCTCTGTACTCTTCCAAGTTGCGATACTTCAGTATGTTTATAAGGAAACACTGAGCTCTAGCCGCAGTCTGGGCTTGGACAAACATGGACGAAGAGTGAACAGGAGGCCAACCTTGACAACTTAGCGAAAGACCAACGGATAGCCTCAAGCACTCGCTCAACTTCAACACAGGCCTGCGTTGTGTGAGCCTTTTGTTTTGAGGCTGTTTGACACCTGCACTACAAAGTCTGTTGGTCGCCATTGACTGTATTAAAAAGTGGCTTCCAACATGACAGATCCTAACATCCCTGACATCTTCCAGGTGCACAAAAGAGCATTTCAGCGGATGTTGTAGCAAGCTTTGTTGAAATATACATCTTGACATGACGTCCAACTCCTTTGCAACGTATCCGAAACCTTTTCCAGAAGGACGGTACTCCATGCTTTCATTTCATCGGCAAAGACTAGGGCAGACTACTGCAGCTGGTTCAATAGGTCACCGGTGAGAATCAAAAACAACAAGGGTCCGAGCATCGACCCTTTTGGTATACCGTTCGAGGCAGGCAGCCAGTCAAAAAGTGCTGACATACCGCAGCAGCGAATGACCTACCACATAGGGAGTCTGCTATCCAGTTTAGTATGGGCGAGCTGACAGCGTAAGCTATCCGCTCGGTGATCAAACGGTTATGTGTAAGTCTGTCAGAGGCCTCAGTGAAATCGAAAAACAGCACTTCCAATGCCTTGCCGTTAGCTTCCGCTTCCACCAAGTGCTCCTTGGCAAGCAGAAGGGTTATCAAGCAGGATCTTCTACCTACTATGAATCAGGAAGCGGTCCAAGTGTTCTTGAGGACGACGGGCTCTCAGATGTCGCGTCGCTTTTCTAGCGATCAATTAAAGCATATTGGTCGGTAGTTGACATCTTTCGACTGTCCGCCTCCCTTGTAGATAAGCACCATCTCTGCTGGGTTTCACTCCCCTCGAAGATAGCCTTCGTTCAGAGGCCACTGATACAAGTCCGCCAGGGTTGCAGGTAAATCCGCCGCCAGTTAGCACGGCAAAATGATGGATGCTGTTTGGGCTGAGGGATTTAATGATACTAGGTTCACTTTCTAATTCACGAACGTTGAATGACTGTTCGACAAGGCATGGTCCGACACTGTCGAGCAAGGTTAACTGCATGTTACGCTGTGAACAGACTGAAGCGTAATCCGAGTAATTATCTGGGTCTTGTCTAGGTTCTCAACAACCTTGTTAGCATGCTGATCCGCCAGTACCAGGGTTCGCGGTTTGGCGTCATCGGATGTACGCCAGAAGCCTCTTAGGTGCCGTTGTTGATTTCGCGACCTACCCTTCTTCGTACTGCTGGCAGCTTCTCAGTTTTACAGTATTACATTCATTTTGTGTTTTTTGATACGCGTGGTGGCAGCCATGACCAGCCCGCCAGCTCATCCACTACCGATGTTTGCACTTGAGGGTAGCACACGATCTTGCATGCAGACGCATTAGCCCTTTATACTGAGGAAGAATCCACAAGAGTCTGTAGATTACCATTAATTTTATAACAATGCACACCAACCATGATTATCTTGTCACCCCGTCAAGGGTGCGCGCAATGTCCCTTTTCTTTACAAATGGGATTCTCCCGATTTTTCCCCGGACCTGGGTGGTTCTTGCCTGCAGTTCGTCTCTTGCCCATCGTATGTTCAATAACGCATGACCACTCCTTCATACCGAAGGCATACCTGCACGATCGATGTCGGACTTCAGTGCGGAGAACAGTGGAATCAGCTTGGAGCGGCATCCGGCTTTCAAAGGCGTAGAGGCTTCTATGTGTTGGTATAGGCAAAGCGCGCCAACCATCAGTCAAATCAGACTCAAAAGACGGCTTGCACCACCAGTGTACGTTCGTGTTCTTCAACTGCTTTTAGGTGTGCTGGGATCTCTTAATATCAGGTAGCGGTTAGTTGCTCCGAGAATCTTTAGGTCATCTAGCAGTCGAGCTGCAAACGAACCATGAGGGCGGTATATAACACCCAGCAAAATGGAGCTGTTAAGTATTATTTTTACTTTGCATCTTAGTCCCTCATACGTATAGTCACCATCGGCTCTGAATAGCACCAGAGTAGAGGAGAAGATGAAGGAGGTGAGATATATTAATCCCCCACTTGCTATTCATCAGCACAAGAACAGTCCGAGAGGAATAGAGTGTATCCAAAGGAGAACACGTCAGTCTTCATCATTTCCTCTGAAAACCACGTCTCAGCAATGACCGGGACAGTGAGGTTCTTACGCCTAACTCACTTTTCTAACCCAACCATTTTGCTTAGGAGGCTTCGAACGTTTGAGTATATCACTATTGTCTCATCTAAGCTGCTTCACTGACTCTGAAATGGTGGGTGGCGGAGGGTATTGCCGAAAACTCTACTTCAACTTGTTCAAAGGGAATAGATGAATGACTGCAAAGAGAGAATGGGGTAATGCAAGGACCCAGCTGTCTACGAAAAGCAGTTACAAGCATGCTCAGCACATCTACTTACCAACATGATATACAAGCGAAAACTCATCAAGCGCCGTAAAAAGCGAACCACAACACGCCCGATGTAGAGATTTGTGTATTTCTTTTGGTACTGGTTGCCTCTATTATCGGAAGTTATTAAACAGAGCAAAGAGGGCTGAAACTCTCTCAGATATCCCTGATACACTTGACCAATCTCATCTTGAGTATGCCAAGAGTCAAAACCGAAACCTTCAATTTCGGCAGGTTGCTCCAAACTGGGGCCATTCGGACTCTAAAACAAACGGTAGCGTTGATATTAAAGGTAGAAATTGTCCCCCCTTGTATTTGCATGTTCACTTTCGAGTAGGATGGATGAGCAGAGGTGACTGTAGTTGCTTAAGCTGCGTGTAATCGGCAAACCGTGAATATCTTTGTACTCCTTGAGGTAAAAACGATTGAGTTACTGAAGTTGTTATAATTTCGTGTCGTGTTTCACGCCGTGAAATCGCTGAAATCTGTTGCTTGAAATGTTTGTTTTATTCTACCAAAGGCGTAGGCAAGGAATGTTCGGTGTTTCAGTGGGATAGAGATCAGCATCGTGCAGTTTCATTTTATGTTAGTTAGGAGACAATCATAGAACATAATATAAATCGATGTTGTTGGCGTGTCATGACATGCTTCTGATAAGCAGATTGGGAATAAAACAACGTTTCGAGCAAGTTGTAATACTCTACGTTTCAACCACCTCGGGTGGCCTTCCTCAGGAGTGTTGTCATGCTTGAAATTCGAGTGTTAATAAGCGGGAAAACGTGATTGTGGTTTCGACGACTGAACAGTTGCTGAACCGCTAGGACTAGGCTTTTCATAAAGCTTGGAACGTAAGATGCACCAGTGAACACATGACGAGGCAGGAATATGCGCAGAAGCTGGACAAGTCAGCTGTATTTTCTCAGCTATATTCGGCATGCATGGTCATTCGCCGCTTCCACAACTGTTAACTTTCTCATGAAAGCATGACGTACGATGGAATGCTGACAGGGTGACCTACTGAACAAACATCAAATAGCAATTCCTGCTCAAGGACTCACAAGAGTTCCGTGCAATTGTCCTAGCTTACGAGTGAAGGTAAGCAGTGCATTATGCTGAAACACATAACTGGTCCATCCATTTGTCGTAGCTTACGGGTCAAGGCAAACAGCACTCCGTTCTTAAACACATAGATGGACGAGTAAAGTCATTGAGAAGGAACCCGTGGGGAATTCCACATGAATGATCGATTTGAAGTCTGTGAGAAATGGTGTATAGCGTCTCCGCCTTTCTCCAGCACATAATGTAGCCGTTGGTTTGCGTGCGTTCTGGGCGTCCGTCCGGATGGATGAATCTGTGTATCATATAAAGTTCTCATCATCTCGTTCATCAAATTTAAGTTCTGCAAGATAACTGCCTACACATATATAAAGAACTCACTTTCTTCAGTTAAATCGATAAGATAGCCGCCCCAGGTTACAGAGTTTCGGGCCTTCAACCGCTCGCGTACAAACGGTACACTGTCAGAGGATCGGTTTAAGTCGAGGATCATCATGGATGCCGTTCAGGATCTAGTTTTCCTAGTCATTGGAAGAGTGTAGACAGTGACTGAAGTACAGGGAAGTGATAGATCTCTGACTGAGTTTGAAGCTGTTTGCCAGAGAATGGCTACTCAATTGTGTCCTCCATTTGAACAACTTCAAAGCAAAATATCGGTTGGTTGGAATTCTAGCGACAGTTTTTCATCTGTGCGGGTTCACCGCAGTGTATAAATGGCAAGTCTGTTTGAGGCGTCTCTCCCGGCAGGGTTGCTTACTGCATGTAGATGCGGTAATGGGGAAGTCAGACGGTGGAAAGCTATTTTTAGCAGCTTCTATTACTTTACTGGCGAAGGCACTGGTACCGTTGAAAAAGGACACTAACCTGCGACTGCTGCAGTCATGCAGGTCTCCGTGTAAATCACGCAGGACATTGTAGTGACGGGTGTAGTTGGCTACAGTGAGAGGCCGAAGCTGCGAGCCCACTAACCGTCGAATTATCAATTTGTGCTCCACCAGAGACCGTTCAGGAATAGGGACGCGACTGATAAACAGATTGGGAATAACACAACGTTTCAAGCAAGTTGTAATACTCTACGTTTTAACCTTCGATTACAACACTCCTGAGGAAGGCCACCCGAGGTGGTTGAAACGTAGAGTATTACAACTTGCTCGTAACGTTGTGTTATTTCCAATCTGTTTATCAATGACATTTTAAACACAACGCCCAAACTATTCAACTTCATTCGTACTACATTTGGTGCGGATATCTTACAACAGGAACGCAATGTTTCAAACAGAAATGGACACCATGGGATATCCCACTGTACGGGTAGAAATGTCTCCGAAACACTGACAGAATATGTTTGCAGGGAAACCACATTAAACGGTGAAACGTTACAAGTACCCTGCATGCAATTGGCGATGAAAGCACTGCCATCATGTTACACACGAAGCTTCACTGTTCAAGGTGATGACTAGAGATCCACCCATCTTGCACTCAGGTACTGTTTCGAAATGAAACCGTGGGGTCCATACTTTTGGATCTTCCCCGGACAAGACGACTTGCGAATGTCGTCATTCAGTAAAGAACGTTGTTAACTTAAAAAGCAACATCGACAGTTTCATGATGGTCGCATCCGTAGGTAACTTGCACTGCAAACACTTTCATCAGTTGCTCGCTGTGGATCCATTTTTCGAGTGCAACGGCTGTGGAGTCTCTTTAGTGTGTCCTCCTCCTTAATCGTCCGCTGGCTGTCTCCATCCTATTATTCGCGCGGTTGCCGAAGTGGACGACATTGCTTTGCACATGAATAGCCACTTGGGTTCTATATAAGGCCAGTGACATAACAGGCATTTCACAAACTTCCCATCGCCTCGATAGATGAGGTGCATGTCAAGTTTTAACATACGATCTACAGTGTGGGGTGTAAGTTGATCGTGCTTATTGTTTGCCGTAGCCAGCTGACTGAACAGGTGACGACTGCGAAACGTTTTCGCCTTTCAACGAACATGATGGACAAATTTCATCCACTTTCATGCTTAGGAACGGCGTCACGTACACGGAGGCAAAACATCCTGATGTCGCAGCCGAACACCACACGGGCTGCTGTTATTTGGGCAACCACCTTGTCCATCACAAACGTCTCTAACGGAATGCGCTCGCCCATTATTTCTCGAGCAAGTTTGAAAAGCCTACGTAGTTGAGCATACTTCTCACCACGAACGCACCCATGCATCACGGGACGGCCGTGTTCCATACCATCCGTTATCAAGACCCGATATAACTTCCGGATTCGGAAGTGGGAAGAAATGTTTGGTGACACGTGTGCCTGTTTGTCCCCTGTGTGACATCCACACTCATAACATGCGAGAAACGTAAGAACAGTTTAATCTGCGTTCGATGATCGAAACATATATGCATACATCGGTTGCCTTTATCCCACATGTTGCGCACCAAACCGGCAGTACTAATTACTGAAAGCACTTCCTCGAGGTTCTCTGATGTTTGGTTAAAAACCTTACACAACAAACTCACTTGAGAATGTAGGCTTCAACTTGCGGCCGGTGATTCCGATGTCGGCGGTTTCGATAAACTTCCGCAAACATCCGCTACATACTGCTCGATGTCAGCAGTTGGTGTACTTTATTCTGACAGGCTCCTAGAGTGGCTCAACCCCTGGCTGAGAGTCCGCGATTCGTACGATGGGACTCACATACCAGCCGATTGAGGAGATGGTCGTGCTCTAGTTGAAAAGTGCTAAGAACCAGAGAGTCGTTCCATCGGACCACATAAAACCGTGAACTGCAACATGTCGCGAGAACTAAATTGCTAAAACTAACGAGAGTTAGCTCATCAGACACGTCACACACACCTGCATGCACTCTTATGCCCGTCATAATTCGCACAATGGTAGCAAATCTACTCGGTTTTCAGGGAATCTTGTCACCCTACCTTAACGTACTTCAGAGCCGTTCTCAACCTACGGCTTATCTCACGAACCTAAGTAACACCCACATCCTCCAGGCACCTCCGACGGCACCCCTGGAACTACGAGAGTGTGGTAAATTCACGGTTTTCAAAATCACCTTGAAAACCTCAGTATACTCCATTTCCTAGAAGCAAAAATAACCTCAGTTACTAATGTGATGAATATTATCTCCATTGTCGTATCTCTAGGCACATCATTCCGGTACATGTGTAGTAACCGCCACACGCAAGCAACCACAACTTCAGCCGTGCGGAATTTCGAAAATAACACGTTGCATTGTCGATTTCAAATTAACGATCAGCTATAACGAACAGATATGAGCTCACACCGCAAACTTCGGTGAATTCAGTTTCCTTAACAGATACCAAGCGAATAATAAGGAATATGCGCACGAGAACCCAAGATATCACGGTCTACACTTAGCTTTCAGGATAGGTTGACATTCTGTGATCTAATATGGTATGTCTCATCCTCCAAAATTATAGGCTGAACTCATTCAGTCTTTGACGAATGTCGCGACAACCCATGTACCGGGAGCCCCTTGATTGCTTCATAGCCCTGCAAAACAGTGAGACATCCTTACAGAGATGAGAGGAACAGGACTGAATATTTGTTTCTAGCAGTGGTCAAGCTGGAGTAGAATAAATGGGAAGCAACTCTACCAGGATTAGGCAGCTTAGACCACGGTTGATGAATTTAAGGTCATCATCTTGCAGTTGACTGAGAGAATTACTTCCCAAGTGACAATGGACCCCAAGCCTTTCTCTTATTCAGATACACGCGGTCTATTATTATTGAGGTGATACGATGTCGGAATTTTATTACGAACCCCCAGGGCTTCAGGGTTTGCCGCACTCAGCGTTATTTTGTTCAACTTACACCAGTTACACAAGGTGTCGAGATTTGGTTATAGACGGGATATATCCGGAGGGTGTCACGGGTGTCTCTTCAGAGCTTTGTGTCGTCTGCGTACAAGAGAACGCTTGAAGGCAGAGGTTAAAGTAGTTCTTCGACATGTAAAGTGAATAGCAACGGTCCTAACCTTGACCCTTGCGGTATGTTACACGGAGTTTTTCGTATTGTTGTGTAAATGCTGTCAACTCGGACAGAAGAGATGCGTCTAATTAGGTAAGCCTCAAACCACCCCAACAATTTCCCTTTAATTCTTACCATTGTAGCTTTGAAAGCAACGTGTCGTGGTCTGCTCCGTCGAAAGTTTTTGGTAGGTTCATGGGGATAACGTCTACTCGGTCTTCACTGCTCATTAGAAGTTATCAGGTTGGTGATGCGTGGGTGTCCCTGTCCGAATCCATACTAATGAAAGGGGATAATAACGTGCAAGTGGACGTTGTGTCATTATTATTGCTTCTTGTTTCCTTGAAATAGATAGGAATCTCTGGTTGGAAGCCACGCTATGCGCACCGCCCTTGTAGAATGGCACTACATCATACCGTTTCCTGTCAGCGGGTAGGTCACCTTTGTCGGAGGATTTCCGAAGCAAGTCACTAGAGAATGCAGCTAGGCTATTTGCGTAGCTTTTGACAACCTCACTGGTATGTTGTCAAAATCCTAAGATTTGTTAGGGTTCGATTTTTGGAGCTTAGCGAGGGCAGTGATAATACGGATGCTTACGTTGTTGAGGACACCGAACACGCATTGGATGTAGGAGTTCCGTAGTTGAATGATGAAGTGGCTTTGGTGTGAATTACTAGGAGAATCTTTTCAAGCGTATCAACAACGGCTATTGCTGCCTTCCGGTTGACGTATTTTTTAGGTCAGATACTATGGGCAGACTGAAAATACCTGATTCTACCAAAGCATTCTTGGGAAGCTGCGTATAAAACCGATTGGTGTTATGTCTTGATGGGGCTACCACAGAGGATTGTAATTTAAGATTGTCGCTACGAACGGCCTGGTTGCACCAGTTTTCAACAAGCTGCAGTTGACCGCGAGCTTCTGAGTTCTGGGTCAACTTGAAGTACATCCAGAAATAACACACTTTGGAAATATTTTTCCTCGCATACCTGCCACCACCCTGGTATGTTCCGTTATTTTCATTGTTTCCCACTGGTACAGAAAAATTGGCCGCCTTGTCAAAAGTGGCCTTCATGTAGTGCCAAAGTACTCCCACGGAGGATGAAGAAAAGAGGTAAAGGCTGCTAAGACACAGTCGTTCATACTTGCCTGATCTCCCCTAAAAAAGTTACGTAATATCGAAGGATCAGCTACTGCATTAGAAAAGGCAAAGAAGTCGAAACAATGGAAAAGCTTAATAAATGCAACCTGCAGATATCTCTGCACCAAACCATGAGGGTGCAAAACCCTGGTGCCAGCTGGTGAGACCTGATACATTTTTAAAAGCCCTAGTTTAATAATTATCTGTAGAAGCAACGCTATGGAAGTGTCTCTACCAGAGTACACGTTGGGAGCTTTGAACTCGATCCTCAGCTGAACAATGCCACCTAGTATCAACATGTCGCCTGAGTCCAATTTGACGACTATGTTGAGAGCCGGACTGGTTGTCCTCATGCAGTCATTTGCTGATGGGCAGTATCTGAGGGCTAATGTGAGAGTCTTTATTGAACATTCACCAATTCCTGCCAGAATTTCCATTGGATATTCGACCGACCCAATGAGAATTGAAGCCAGCGCCTATTCAGATCATTTTTGAATGTTATGAGGGGTCGCGAAATAGTGGGTTGCGGATAGATGATGCAGAACATATAACAAGAAGCTGAAAACAATCTTCGGGTAGCTTGCTCAGATGTTGCGTGTAAATACGGGCAAGGTCAGTCGCACATGCGAATGCATATCAGTGCGCGTTCCCAGACAGAGAGCCCTAGGGTACATATCCCGGAAGGGTGAGCAAACCTACGCTGAAGGGTAATTTTCGATCCAACTCCCCTTTGAAGACATCAACATTGCCTGACGTGGTTACCGTAGACCGCAGAGTGCCCGAAGTTTGAACGGTTGTTTTCAGACTCGGAAAAGCTTCTGCCTCGTTAGTGATCCGCTTCTGGGTTATAGGAAATTAGGACTTATGTCACAGAACGCCTCTTAAGTTGAGGAGAATTCTCGCAATGATGCTTAACGTTCGGGCATTGGTAGAATTCACACGTGAATAGCTACCATCGCGCCGCAAAATCCACTTGCCTCCCTCAATCAATCACAAGTACGCCCGAAACTATTCCGAAACGGGCAACCGTCTATGACGATGAACAGAGATACAAGTTCTCTCTACATCCCGCCAATTATACTGATTCAAACAATTGTGTCTGTGGTGGTTGGTTTCCCGGTTAGAAGTTAGTTGACAGCGCAAGCAGATGTAAGGTTTTTCAGGTTTTTAGGAAGCTTCCATCAAACCCTGGCCTGACCATTTGGGGATCGGAAGTGAAATGACTTCTCCAGGCAAGCTGTTCCATTAGGGGACTAGTACGACGGCAGGGTGTTTGGGGTGAAGTAGCATCTTAGAGGCATGTGTGTAATCTCTCGTTTGCTGAACAGGCCAGCTAAAAAGATTCAATCCCTCAAGTCTGCCCTGATAACTAATGCATCTGAGGCATCCTACCCGTTTCTTTACTCACTTCTGAAGTGGTTCAAGCAAAAATACAACTCCACAGAGGCTAAGTAAACAGACTAGAGCATTTACTCCTAACAGCGGACCAGGCTTTAAACCTTTGCACTTCGCGACAATGAGAGTGTATGGTTTTATCTACCCCAGTCACTGAGCGCGTCTGAACATGACTGCAGGCTAGATTCGTCTGCGGAATCATGAATGACTTCCTACTACTCAGTGTAGTCTGTGTGAGCTTGAACACAGAGGCACCGGTATTTACTTGGCTAATATAGTGAACAGCAACAATCCTAAGGTAGATCTTCGCGGTGCTTCAGAATGTTGAGTAAGCGCCACTGACACGGACAAAGATATAGAGAACAGCGTACGTAAAATATGTAACTGCCGTCACAGTTCTGAGAACGGTCGTGTCTGACTGATGCCATGCGTGACACTGCAGTTTCGAAACTTCAAATTTACAGCCACAAACATGGGAAAGCAAGGTTCACGGAGGAAAAGAAGTTCACTAATTCTACTTCGGAGGCTATTCGCAATTATGCAAATACCTGCTCAGGAGGGACTGGTGAACTATGTGAGGGTAGCATGAGACTGGCACCATAGGGTGAACTGCACAATATGCACTGTTTGAAATGTCCAAGGCGCGAACAGTTTGCTTAGGAGGCACATCACAGGCTGTCAAAACAGATTTGGTGGAAATTTCAGCAAATGACAGCATACGGGGCCTCACCGTGGTCTCAAACCCCTGATTGACTGTTCCTTTTGTCCGGGGACGGCAGACGTGAATGATACGTTATAGTGGCTGCCGACTAGCATAAAACCAAGTATCTTAGGAAGTGGCTACCGTAATTTTTGAAGCCACAGTGGCAACTAATAACCTGAGTACCATAATGCTTGATAACCGCGCCCGTCGCGGTTTCACGGTCTTACGAAATATTTCCGATTCGCTCCTCAGAAAAACCCATTAGAGGCGACCGTGTTAGTTTCTTGCACATTCATCTTTCCATGCGGTTTTCGGCACAACATGCATTATATTGAGGCAAAATCTTGAAGTGTCTGCCTATAGGTTCGAAGACAACGCACTCTTAGGCAACCGTAGCTTGGTCTGGGCAGGCCAGGCAAAATCTTAGTAGAAAAGTTCACGCCACTATGCAGCTTGGAAGACGGTAAGTGGTGTTCTGGGTTTTCGACTCACTTGCCAGGCCTACCCTGAGCAAGCGTGCTGATTGTTGCTGAATTGTAAGTTAGGCCAGCGCCAGAGATATAATCAAAGGAGTCGTGAGCTCAACACAAAGCTTGTGCCAGGCTGGTGAATTCTGGCCTTTCCTCCCGGCCGGAGAGGAACACCTCCTCTCGAGAGGGACAACCACATTTAATACTGTTGCCCAGTGTCCAGCCTCAAAAACAACACGGAGCTTGAACGTTGTTGAATCGCATAGGTTGAAACATGGGATAGTATATCTCCCTTGGTCATACTGAGAAAGGTCCAACGAGGGCAATATTGAATTCCGCCTTACAGCGTCAGAAGAGCCTCTTGTTGGAGAAGCGATCTTGTTCTCTGGGTTTGGATCCCATGACAAAGCTACCAGGAACGTCACCTCGACTGTTTTACAGAAAAGTGGTTCAGAATCTAGGAGTCGTGATCTGAGATAAGCCGAACCGTTTAAATGTACAGCAGATGTAACCGATGATTCGACACGGGTTAGAAGAGCTGGTTTAATTTTGTCGGTGCAGTGCACCTTTAATGCGAACGAAGGTAAAGAAGACGGTGATCATGATGCCTTATTGGATGGATTCTCAGTACCTGAAGATGGGTTAGTCACAGCTAGGTTGGAGTCACAAGCTGCTGCTTGGAGATGTCCTCAAACTGACAAGGGGTGCCCCCTACAACTGAGGCCAGATGAGCCAAATGAAGTTTAAGTATACAGGCTGGAGTTGAAGACGTGACGCAATGATCGTTGCACTTAATCTGAGTCCATTTCTCACGTGCGTCACACGCCAGTGCGTAACACCCTTGTGATGGTGCATTGCTGCAAATGGAACACACCAATTTGGACTTCATGTTTATACAGATCTAGGAGGAATTAACCAATCTTGCTTTGCGTGTAAGAGGCTTGAATATGAGCGGCAACAAGAGACGATATAGAGTTAACAGAAATAAAAATGGTAGTCCATTTGATAACCAGAAGGTTACAACCTCATGCGGTTGAAATTATAACTTCCAAGGTTTTCGAAGCCCATTTGATGCGCCTGCGAGCCCGTGTCCATCAAGATCCGGAACGGCGTGTTAGTTGAGTGATGTTTGGTTAGTTTGTTGGAAAGTAATTTTGTCTTAATTTGTCTTCAATATGCGCAGTAAAACGAAACGATGGATTCATGCCAAGAACGCACATAAAACAGGTTCCCCGTCCTTTTTACGACAATTAGTGGTTACCTATTCAGGCTACTTTTCTTGTTACTCTTTTACATGCTCTCAACTTCACATGCACTGAATTGTCTTAGTGAGTTGATTTTCCGTTGTCTATTGGAGAGTCGCGGACAGTTGAGTGACTACTACATTTCGAACTCTTCTTCTGTCAGATAATTCACGTATCCAGTCAGTCTTCAGCCAACGTGACAGAGCACTTTCATTGTAATTTTATCAACAGTATCGTGCAAACTTTGATTTGTTTGATCGACTTTCTGACGTTTTCAGACTTGGATGTTAAGCGTCATTGGGGTCGTTTGTTACGCGTAATTGAATGAATTTCCCTAAATCACGGAATATAATGTAACATTGATGGTGATATGACATACTTTTCAACTCTTTTTAATAATAGAACATTTTTAGACGCACCCTTGAGAAACACGCTCAGGTGAGCATGATTAATGTACAGATTTTACCGCCACATACACTTTTGAACACCATAATTGTGAATTGTCCAATGAGTCAGCTATGCGAAAGCAGCAACAAAACATTTATATTATGGGAGAAAAATTCCACTACAGGAGGAAGATTTTGTGATACAGACCTCTGGGACGATAGCACTTGAGATCCACAAAATTTGATGAAATAGTTGGGTTGTTACATCAATTCGGACTCCACTGTAACATGCAGGCCAGCCGACTCTACTCTGGATGCCTCAGGCCAGCCGACTCTACTCTGGATGCCCGTGACTTCGCGGCAACGTGGACGCACCAGGGAACAGCAATCTTCCGAAGTGGGGTTCGAACAACAGTTCTGAAAAGATAAACAATACGAACGAACATGAGCCGAAGGCCCTGTAAGCCATGCACACGACTGACACAAACGAAAGCTAAGACGGCACCGACAACACAGCAGCACGCCCCGTTACACAACTCAAATTCAATCCGTGCGCGCTCGCTGGTTTCGGTAGCGCGTTACACCACAATTTGATCACTGGCCTAATGCTCAAGGTCATGCCAAGAAAAAGTGCTTGGAGGGTGGAGGGGATGTGCAGAAGATCTTGCAATGATAGGGGAGATGAGGACACGGGGAAACGGATGAGCCTCTCGACCGGACGTTATTGTTCGCTCAAATTCCAAAGAATTTTAGGGGTCTCGCGATATGCTTACCCATTACGGGATGTTAAGTGTCCTGGAGGGGTAGAATGTTTTCTCGCATAGGGTATATCAGTGAAACCAAAAATGGGAGAACGTAAAACCGACTATGTGAGCTATGACGAACAATGGATCATGTGATATTATGGCATACCCTTTTATGTGACGTTGATAGCATCGAGTTATTTGATAATATATATCATATGCGAACAGCTGCCATCAAATAACACAGAAGATCAATTATCAGCTTTCCCTAGCATAAGATTGCTGCCGGATTAGAATGTCGATTATCTCTGTACGGCCGGTATGGAATGTCCGACGATACCGAGAGGTTGCCTAGTGGTCTATCAGGGGGAGAAGAATGAAGAGTTGCAACTCGGAGTTTCCATTCAGTCATGAGACGAACGGGTGGATTTTCTTTCTTTTCAAACAGTTTTAGCATGTTCAGCTTTTGTATGATGGTTTACAACAGACACACAAGCTATCAATAGGTATGGAGTATGAGCGTATCAGGATGATTGACCATAGATATGTTTGGTAATTCGCTGACAAGTTGAAATTCAAGTAAAAAACTACAAGAGTTATCCTGAAAACTATAGTTTTGATCAGCTCGAGGGGTGCCTGACGTGACGTCATGCAACACAGAAGGTTTCCCTTCAAATGTTATCAGGTTCACTTGCAAAGATAACGTCCTCAGACAGGTGGAGCTCGAAAATGGACATGACGTTTGTTAATGTTGGGAACGTTTGTAGGCTTTCTTTGAATTGATGTATATTCTTATTGTAGAGTTCGGACGGGCTATGGCCGATCAATTACGAACAACGCAACGAGTTGACGAGAAATATATTGTCTCCACGTAAAATCGACGAGAGAGAGCGAAGAGCAAGATGAAACGTCAACACAGCAAAACGTCACGCGAGCAGGCACCGGAGCAGAAACGTTCGAGTGCGCGGGTGGTCTGCCGGTGACCATACTCGTTCAAACAGAAGTTTAAACGCATACAAAATGTGGTGGAAGGGAGAGAGTACAAATGCTAACTGTAACTTCAACACAGTTAGCCATAAACAAATAGGGTCGCTACAGAGCTCCCCCGCTAGAAGACAACCAGAGTGTTGACTTCGATAATGTAGGAGTTTTTCAGTTAACCGGAACCGTTGACTCGAGCATGAATGGTCCAATTTACTCCTGCCACACAGCTCGCGTCCACGTCCGGTGGAAAGGTGAGGGAAACAATTGAAAATGGTTGGGGGGCACTGTTGGGGAGGTTAATGGTTGTGGGCAGAAGGGGAATTGGGAACAGACACGTTGTGGTCGGCCTACTAGGGCCGTAGCCTTGTTCACGTCCATCGCGGGCGATCGTCATCGGAATTCGAGCTTTCTAGCGTCTTCTCGCAATGCACGCCCTCAGTGCCCCATGTAGATGATGGATGGTTAATTTCAGGTATCTAGAATGTACAGTGCTCATAAACTGAAAACGATAACCTCACCGGGTTTTCTGACTCCATGGCGTCCGACAAAATAAGGCTTTCTTTTGCTTTTCCAAAGAAAACGTCTCGTCGACAGTCTGTTGTAGGTTAGGCCATCTAAAATCAACTTGTTAAGGAAGTGTGACAACAAAAATTAGATACGGCGGACGTCCACGTAATCTGCGAATCGCACTGGCCTCCGCAAATCTCGCCCGCGTCTGCTCTGGGGGCTTGGCCCCGTCGAGGCAGGCGGAGTCGCCACTGAAAGCGAATCTGTACCAACGCTAGGTAATGTACCGACTGAAGATGGCGTTGCTGCTTGCGAACCAGTTTCCTTATCGGGTACCTCTATAAACGCTGGCTTCAGTCTATCGATAGAGATCACCTCGCGTTTACCATTGCGTTCCAGCACGAAAGTCTTAGCATAGCGTGCGAGGACGCGAAACGGTCCGGTATACGGCGGGTGCAAAGGTCGTCTAGGAGTAACCGCACGAACCAAAACATGAGAACAAGTTGACAGACGAGGGTGTACGTACGTTGGCGTCGTCTGTTCTCTCGGTGGATGTGGTCGGAGTCGCCTCATGTGTTGGGCTAGCCGCTCGCCGTAATCTGCGAAGTTGATAGGTCCCGTTGCGCGTGGGGCAACCAACTCGCCGGGTAAACGTAAGGAGCACCCATACACTAACTGGGCGGGGGTGGTATGCAGGTCAGCCTTCAGCGTGTTACGGATACCTAACAAGACTAGTGGCAGAACCTCGTGCCATGAGGGGTTGTTGCTAGCGGATAGTGAACTTTTCAACTGCCGATGAAAACGCTCAACCAACCCGTTGGCTGCCGGGTGGTAAGCTGTTGTGCGAATTCTACTACAGCCTAGTGCGTTGAGGAGTGAAGTGAAGGCTAAGTCAAAATGTGACCCGCGATCGGTAGTCACTACAGCAGGGCAACCAAACTGAGCGACCCAACGTTCTAAGAATGCTCGTGCGACGGTTTCCGACGAGCAATTCGGAATTGGTATAGCCTCTGGCCAACGTGTAAACCTGTCTACGCATGTCAGGATGTAAGTATACCCATCCGAGGGTGGCAGGGGTCCGACCAGGTCGACATGCACGTGATAGAAGCGTTCATCGGGGGCTGCAAAAGTTCCCACTGGGGTACGCGTGTGACGGTGGATCTTAGACCGCTGGCAGTGTATGCACGCTTTCGCCCATGTGCGGACGTCGCGATTGACGTTGCGCCAGACGAAGCGCTGCGTGACCAGTTTGACTGTTGAACGTATGCCAGGGTGAGACATGTTGTGCAACGTATCGAAAATTCGGCGGCGGAAGGCCAATGGAATAACCGGACGAGGAATGCCTTGTGAAGTGTCACAAATAATCAGACCACCGGAGGAATTCATGGGGACTCTTTCTAACTTAAGGGAACTGGACCGGCGGAGTTGTTCTATCTCCGGGTCGTTGTCCTGTGCGGCTGCGATTGCCGTCAGATCGACTGAGCTTTCCGTCGTGCTCAGTGTAGCATTAATGCGCGAGAGAGCATCGGCGACTGGGTTCGCAGTACCTGAAATATGACGAATATTGGTCGTGAACTGAGCGACATAATCCAGATGTCTCGTCTCTCTGGGGGAATACCTGTCCGTTGTCGAGCGTAACGCATACGTTAGAGGCTTATGGTCTGTGAATACGATAAAGTCCCTGCCTTCAAGGACATGTCGAAAATGGCGGATGCCGAGGTATACCGCTAACAGCTCCTTCCCAAAAGCACTATACCGCGACTCAGTAGGTTGTAACCGTTTAGAGAAAAAGGCTAGCGGGCACCAATGGGCACCGAGTTGCTGTTGCAGAACCGCCCCTACAGCCACGTCTGATGCATCCACGCTTAGCGCCAAGGGAGCAGACGGATGGTGATGCGACAGCGATGCTATATTGGCGATGGCCCTTTTTAAATTAATGAAGGCCATTTTTGCGGCCGTTGGGAATAAGAATGAACGTGTCTTACCTCTGAGTAGGTCGGTGAGCGGTTGCATTAGACAGGCACAGTTAGGGATGAAACGACGGTAAAAATTCACTAAACCATCAAAACGGCGAAGTTGCTTGAACGATGTGGGCTCCGGGTAGTCCACTATTGCCTGTACTTTGTCGGGGAGAGGTTCTATCCCGCTCGCGGATATACTATGACCCAGGAAGGCTACGCGGGACGCTCCGAAAGAGCATTTAGCCAGGTGTATGGTAACGCCATGATGCGACAGCCGGGTGAATAATGAACGCAAGTGTACGCAATGTTCCTCCTGCGATGAGCTGGCCACCAAGATATCATCTAAGTACGGATAAACACCGTCCAGCCCGCGACACACGTCGTGAATAAAACGTTGGAAAGTCTGAGCGGCGTTGCCCAGACCAAACGGCATGCGTAAGAATTCGAAAAGCCCGAACGGTGTTATGACTGCTGTCTTTGGGACGTCTTCTGGGGCTACAGGAATCTGATTGTAAGCGCGCACTAGGTCGATTTTTGTGAATATCTGTTTCCCTGACAGGTTTGCCGTCAAGTCCTGAATGTGGGGAATTGGATACCTATCGGGAGTGGTTGCGTTGTTCAACGCTCGATAGTCGCCGCACGGACGCCAGTCGTTGTCAGTCTTTTTAGGCACCATGTGCAATGGCGAAGCCCACGGGCTATTGGACGGACGGATAATGCCGAGTTGGAGCATATGCTCGAATTCGGCTCGGGCAATTTTGAGCTTTTCAGGAGCTAAACGGCGTGGACGACATCGAACTGGCGGCCCTCGTGTGACAATGTGATGCGCAACGTCGGTTGTCACGGCCGGCAGTTCGTTAGCGGGGCGGATCAGTTGAGGGAATTCGGATAAAAGTTTCCCGTAAGGCTCGCAAACTAGAGGATTGGCTAGCATAGGACTGATCACAGCCGCGTGTGATGGCTTACCCTGAACGTTTAGCTTTGTCGAGGTATCGATCAGACGTGATCGACGTGCGTCGACCAGTAAATCGAAATGTCGGAGGAAGTCGATACCAACGATAGGGAAAGGAATATCGGCCACGAGAAAAACCCAGGGAAAATCGCGTCTAAGGCCAAAGTTTAAATTCATCAGTCGACGACCGAAGGTTTTAATGGGCGTACCGTTTGCAGCTCGGAGAGTAGTGCCGGATTCTGAACGCGCATCCATTACTGAATGCGGGATGACACTGACCTCTGCCCCTGTGTCTATTAAGAATTGCATTTTGGAGGTTAAATCTTTCAGAAAGAAAAGGCGACTGCTGTTTGACTGGCCTGTGGCTGTCGTCGCTAGAACACGCCGGCCTGCTAGTTTAAACGCTTTTTACCACGATGGCTACATGGCGATCGACATCGCCTAGCGTTTTCGCCATACGTCTCATGATACCAACAAACACTGCCAGTTTTTAGTCCGGGCGGTGATCGGGCGCGCGTTGGAGGAAGTCTAGACGGTGACCTATTGCGCTGAATGCTGGCGCGAAGATCAGCCAGTTCACGCCGCAACTGAGCTATCTCGGCGTTTGTTTCTGAGGGGTTGTGTTCACGGCATTCCAGTGATTTCCGCAGGTTTGCTATTTCGGCGTCCTTCGTGGCCAACAAATGATCCGCCGGACTGTTCGCGTTAACTATTTGCCCAACTACTGCTGGCTGCCCTGTGCCTCGGAAACGCTCATGTATTGCGTCGGCCGAAACCGCAAGGTCGCCTAACGAACGTGAGGGTAACACGGAAAGTAGCCCCTGCGTGTACTCAGGCAATCTTTGAATCCACAACTCTTGCAAAAACGACTCAGGCAACTGCGATTTACCTGCTACATGTCGCATCTCCCGAAGAAGAACCGACGGCTTCTTGTCCCCCAACTGTAGTCGTTGGAACAGTTGTTCCAAACGCATTTTATCGGATGACTGTGTTTCCTTAAGAGTCGTCTGCTTAGCGGACTCATAACGATCGGTTGTCGACCCCAGTAAAATATTACTAATCAGGGTCAGCATATCTCGGGGAAGACGCGGTATAAGCTGCGAGAACTTGTCTGAGTCATTTGTTATGCGCCGGTTGCCGAACTCTATTTCCAACACAGCAAACCACAGCTCTGCGTCGAGATCCCCAAGAGCGGGAACAGCTAGTTTGATCAACGACACCGAAGACGAGAATTCGGACTTCACCTCCTTAGTGGCCATAGCGACAGAGCGAATGGAAATGATATAAATATATATATGAACTATATATATATACAAAAAGTGATGAAGGGATGAAAAATGAACTCAGGTATACACTGATATATATATCTTAAACGGGCTCACCAATTTGTGGAGTTCAAACGGGCTATGGCCGATCAATTACGAACAACGCAACGAGTTGACGAGAAATATATTGTCTCCACGTAAAATCGACGAGAGAGAGCGAAGAGCAAGATGAAACGTCAACACAGCAAAACGTCACGCGAGCAGGCACCGGAGCAGAAACGTTCGAGTGCGCGGGTGGTCTGCCGGTGACCATACTCGTTCAAACAGAAGTTTAAACGCATACAAAATGTGGTGGAAGGGAGAGAGTACAAATGCTAACTGTAACTTCAACACAGTTAGCCATAAACGAATAGGGTCGCTACATTATTGACTGTAATTGCTTACGAAAGTTTGTTCCGAACGTAGGAGTATTTTACTAGGAAAAAATTTGAACGCGGTTTCTTCTGAGTTTTGAAGGCTGTCAAAGTGAAGTCCTCGTTCCTGAGGTTATAATTCAACCTGTATTGTGAGCGAGTCGCAAAGCTGACGGTGAATTTATTGAAATAGACCGGCTTATGCATAAATGCAAGGTTAGTTCTGAGTCACCGTAACCAAAGAGGATCGAGCGCATGCCTCTGGCATTGTTCTCTATAGCTCAAAGATGATGTATAACCCAATAAGCTTTTTGTGAATGCACTTTGGAGGCTTTCTAGAGTTAGCTTATGGGACTTGCGCAGCTGACTATATATGAACGTGCGGTGCCCAAACTGGGGTCGTATGCATAGCTTATGAAGATGCAATCGTGCAGCAGGTAGAAAAAATGGGTGTTTAATTCAACCTATCGTCCACGTGCTCTTGGCAACTAGGAAAGATGTTACGCTAATTTGAATGATTTTGAGTAGCGTGCATCTAGGTCACGTACTGAGTTGGCGGTTGATATGCTCTGACCGTCCAGCTTTACGGAACCATCTGGTACGTGACAGCCATGCACAACGATAGTGGACTTATTGACTGTAAATTTTATCAGCCAAGTTTGACACCAAGTCTCTAATGACATGAAGTCCTTCCGTATATTTTCTAGTAATGGATTGAGATTGTCAGGAGGAGAACCGTAAACAAGTTTGACACCATCGACGAATGGATATAGTTTGCCATGCTTGCTAACTTCACACATATCGTTTATATATGAGGAAGAGTAACGGTTCCAAAACACTTCCTTGTATCACCCCACTAGTGACTGGTCTGGGCGTTGAGCTATTGTCTACTATTTTCACTCTTTATATGCAGCCTGTAGAGTGTGAATAAAACCAGCCAAGCAATGGATCGCGTATACAAAAGATGTTATTTCTAACAGAAGACGCCCATGAGGCACACAATCGTAAGCCTTCGCTGTGTCCAACATTATAATGATAATCGCCTCTCCGGCGTCAGTGGATTCTGTCCATGGTTAAGAAATTCTTGCTGGCAAGTGATGCAAGAACGTTTATTGAGAAACCCATGCTGGGAGTGGTTTTAAGCTTTCGTGATGATAGGAATTCGACCATGCGGCATTTTATTATCCTTTTCAACACCTTAGAGTAAATTGGAATATGGTTAATGGGACGACAGCTGCCGACGTCATGTCGCAAGTCACATTTACAGCGTAGAAACTTTCCGTTGAAGAGGGAAGGCACTTGATGTCGGAGAAAGTGTATAAATATTAAGCAAAAGTAGAAGTGTGTCTTTCCCTTCGTGTTTTAGAGCAAGGGGGTGAATGCCATCAGTACCAGGTAGATGAGAAGGTTTGTTAATAACCAACTGGAAGCGTATGAGCCATGCATCAACAGCGATATGGCTTAGGAACGTACTTATACATGCAAGGAGAGGTGGAGGCAGTAGGTATCCTTCAGTGTTGAAGGAAACAGCAAAATATAAATTAAAGACCTCACAGATTCCAACAGGATCACCTACAGTGGTTTTGTCCTATAGTGTCACTAATGAGATGGCAGGGTCTCTCCCATAATTCTTGAGCCTCATCAATTGCATCAACTGTGAACTCTCATCTTTGCTGGTAAGCGCACGTTTGTCTCCACTTATGTGGAGCATTTTGGTTCTATATTTAGTAGCATTGAACATTTCAGGCACTTGCATAGTAAGATAAAAGTCGCGTGTTTTCCAGTGCCGTGATTCAAGACTTGAGCTTACCGTGCTCTTTTGGAGTGAGAATTACGCCTTTACAGTACACATTACGGTGTTTTGATCTTTGCGGGGCTAAGATTTTTATGCAAGACCTGAAGGTTTCACTAAATGCCTCGATTACAATATTAGGATCGGAGGTCAGAAAAAATGTGTTCCGTTCCAGAGATCTCAACAATGTGGTGAACACATTCCAGTCGATGAATTTGGTTTGGCGGTAATGTATGACGATCGATTCTTTTACAGTTTTCAGGTCGAACAAGAAGTTGACTATGCTATTATCACTCCATGGAAACTGTTCCAGGACGGATACGGCAAAAGAAGAGACGCCTGTCGTAAACATGATGTCTAAAGAGTGGCGTTGTATAATAGATGCTGAAACAGGCTGGCGCCATCCGTTTATTTGAACACACTCAAGGAACTCGGCTTCATTTGCAGGGGCTGTGAAAGAGGTTCAGGAGATATTGGGCATGTTGGAGTCTCCGCCGGTTATTTTGTTCTGTGAAGGTAAGGTTGATACATAGTTCAGTCCATTATTAAGGTTCTTTATGTCGTCATTAGTGGAGTTAGGTGGTCTGTAGACGTATCCTAGGAGTAATTCACAGGATCCAGTCGACACTAACAGCCACAAAGAGTCATCTTTTATATTAAGAAGTGGCTCATCGAGGATGGTTGCAGAATATTGCTCCCATAGGTAAACTGATCATTCTCCACCTCATCCAACACCACGATTTCTGCGGAACATTTAGTGTGTCTGAGGTCTCAGGGGTGCCCCCAGGCTTCAGTGATTGGAATAATATAGGGAGTATGTGAGGAGATGAAGGATCTGAGAATATACATCTTAATAATTAGTATTTTATTTAGACCTTCAAAAATGTCTAAAACAGAAATGTTTGTGATTCAAATACTCTGGTGACATCGCTTGGTCTGATGTCCTTATAGTGAGCCCACTAGAGACTGATTGGGTGTCACCTGCGTTTGAGTCCATAACAGGAAGTGTTGAAAAATTGCCGGTAAGGTATGGTTGGGGAATGAAGCTATGGGGAACGGAGTTAGCAGTGGAGGTGTAAGAGGTGTCTCCCGCTAAAAAGGGTAAGGCTGAGGTGAATTGGCCCTATCCACCTGTAGGTTGTCAACGAAGAGATCGCGGGTTGCATTCAGGTGAACATTCGACGTGTACGGGCTATCCATATTGAAAGGGGTGTTGAACTTAGGATAACCAACTTCAGGGAGTTCAACTTTACATGAATAGATGCTTCGCGCGATAGATTGCTGTTTCCAGACAGAGGCCTGGACTTCGGGAGTTGACAAGAGAGGCTCCTTTTTATTCATTGAGTACGAATCGGTGTTTTCTTGCTTGTTTACGCTCTCATGTTGCAATGGTTGAAACCACGAGCTGCCCGAATGGTGGTGATTTGAAGACAGTTTATTATCACGGTTACCCCACAGGTGATCGGATTGTGGTTTCCTGCGGAATAGTTTCAAGGTTGAGACACCGACGTGTTTTTGACTAATAGACTGTCGATGTCCTACCTTATTTGGGCCAGTTTTCGCGCAGGTAGTTCGCGGCCCAGACGCTCTATTGACCTCGGTATGGGCGCAGTCATTCGCAGTACCAGTTGATTCCTCGACCGAGCTACCCCCTACGTCCAGGACGCTGCTGGAACTGTCATGATCTACTGTTAGATTAGTCAGATCAGCGAATTTGTTTTTCTGGTGGCGTTAACACTGTCGGTAGGATCTTTGGTAGATTCAAGTGTGGCGCGACAAAGCGAGGCTGCGCGATCTCTGGGACTCACTGTATTATCTTTGGATGTCGTGGCGCTCTGTTTCGATGCATCTTGGGTCACGTGTTCAGAGACAGAAGTCCTGTCCATTTAGAGTTTCTGGCATTCCCTTTCAAGGGACATGCTGTTCTCCACAATCTTTTCGGCAATTTAGACAAGATTTTGGACTTAATAAGGTCCTGATACTGTATGAACTGTTTTGCAATCACTCCGCCCTGGAATTTGAATAGTAGCGGGCAGCAGAAATTTTGTCTTCTCACAAAGACGGATGTAGGTATACGATGTTAGGTCTATTTTAGTAAACTCTGAGAGATTCCTTTTAATGCTTTCTAGGTCCAGCTTATCTGGCACATTGCATAAGGCGGCACCATTTCAGCAACGCACCCTTTTCGTGATTTTCGTTACCAATGTGTTGATGATCATGCTTGCACTCTGAATGTTATTCAACATGGGAAATTTGGACACTTTGAAAATGTAAGATAGAGAGACCAGATTCCCTTTAAGGGAATCAAGTGCGGCGTGACTTGCCCTTAATTGGGCGAGCTCTCCTTCCAGCTCAGATACCTTGACAAATAAGTCCACTAATACACTATCTACAAGAATAGAACAGTTTTTAGTTTGAGGTGTAAACCACCAGATTATCTTCACCCCCCTTCAACAGCAGTAACTTTGAAAGAGCATGTATAGGTTCTAGACAAACAGCGTTTGCTATTGGGATGATCAACATCGAATTTAGAGCTTGATATTGCGGTTTTGACACTAGCGGATCCTGGATGACGAGTAATTTTGGTCACCGTGATTCGTAAATATAATTATATTTTCGGATAGGCGTGGACGTGAGTGGAATGTGTCCATATTATATAGAATACAAGCATCGCCGATACTAATCTTATGGAAAATTTGGAACTCAATATTCACGTAGTAATTACTTGGTCTTGAGAAGCCTGAACTTAAAAACTGCTCGATCACGTATGCGTAATCTTTATCATCGCTCAGCATATTTGATGAAAGCGGAGACTCCGAGTTGTCCGACAAGTCTTTGTTGCAGAGTTATCTATTGGAGTTAACAGGAAGGTTTCCGTATCTCCTATTGAGACGTTCGGGCCACCTGATATTTGCTCGCAGGCTAAAGTGATCGAGCGTTTACGAATACCTTACTTTTCCGGTTTTCCTTTCAGAAGTATTGCATGACATTCGCAAATGTCGTTCGTATATCTTAAATCTGCTACTAACCAGTGATCGGTAGACCACAATAGGTTATTAAGGCCACGGGAATGAAACCGTATACATCGAAATCATCAGGGCTTCATGCCACGTGAAGCATGTCGTTCTCTTCGGCAGGCTTTTCTATTACGGAGCAACAGGCAACCATCATCAGTGACTTGACTCATAGTTTTTCAATCCTCGGTGTAGTTTGAACGTATTATCTACCTGTAGGTCTAACTTCAATGGAGTAACCTACGCTAACATGTTAGCTCGCCCCTGTTTTTGATGCATTTTAATTGTCTCTCTTAATGAATCCCCGTCAGTATAATTTGCCTACAACGTCCAAATTTGGCTTGCCGTGAGCATTAGCAGCGATTTTCTTATCCTAAAGTATGACCCTAACATTTTATTCCATTCGTTTCAATCGAACCGACTGGAATTTAACGCCGTTAAGTGTGAAGGCGTGTATGTTCGCAGCTGTCTGAACAACACGTATTACCTCAATGGCTGCTAACTACGGATAGTTATTATCGAGTAGAACTTAAGAATCACTGCTTCACACACTCTGTCCAGTTTTCCGAGTGACGAAGCTAATGCACAAAAGGTCAGTAACACCCTGGCGTTACCAGAACGTCTTTTTGGCATGTTCAGCCCACGCTATTTTCAGCCTACTGGTAACAGTTCTACTGGACCGTTCCTGAAGTACCAAACCGTGATCTGGCCACCATATCTTCGAAACAACAAGCTGCTCCTGGAGACTGTGCAGTCTTCTGCCACTAAGGCAGTCCGAGACCCTAAAAAACCTCTGAAGAAAGACTGACGTATCTGAAAGTGTGCTGTTCAACGCGCCATCGGCCTTTAGGTGAATTTGTGTCGACCTTCATGTTCGTCCGCGCAGATTAATGTCCAGCAGGGGAAGTAGTGGGACCTTGAAAGATCTCACCCGTAAAGGAGGTCCTGCATAGCAGGCTTGAATTCGAATAGCCTCTTTTAATTGCGCGTCGCTCGGCGTTTGTAATGCTCTGTTTGACAATTCTGTTTGTGAACAAAACCGCCAGAACACGAAAACTGGTAGATGCAAACATTTCGTATTGACTCGTTAGAATCAAATTTACAATATCCTGAAACGGGTTTTTATATCGAGCAATTACATGGACGATGTAGGTTGTCAATCGGTTTGTCATATTGCAAACTCTACGACAATGATACACTAGTATTCAGTCGACCCAGGCGGGCAATATATACCCTATTGCAGCGCCTAAATAGTTGTCAATCCAACCTGAAAGTAAAGTGTGAATTTCAGACCGACAAATGTTTGCGTTCCTAGACAAACTCGTTGGTCACCGGGAGGATGGCTCTATCAAAAAGCCGCTTATGAGAAATTCACGTGGTCTAGTCATTGCTTGAACTTCAGCAGTTTCACATCGGTCCATCACAAAAGCGCACTGATAAATACACCCTTCAGACGATCATGGCGAATCTATACACAGGATAGTCTCGCGAAGGAATTAAACTTGACCACATCTATAAGGCCATCTGACGGGTCTTCAAAAAGGTTCACCGGAAGGCATAGTGAACCAAAACCACTTTCCAAACAGGTTGCCACAGTAAGAAAAAGGTTTTATACAGATTTGTCTTGTAAAGGTGATTACAACATGTATCAAACAACTCGAGGTCTAGCGAGTCAGAATAAAGGAACATTTAACACAGCAGAACCTCGCGTAATAGCCCGAACCCGGAAACTGCCTGTTCTTTCAATCAAAGGAGATTAGCCTGTCGGTGCCACCTCCCACTGTGTCAACCAATTTACCTGTAAATTCAAAGGAGGTTACATAAGCAGAACCGGGATGTGCTTGTTCTCCAGGGTGAGGGAACATCTGCCCGAATGACTGCAGAGCTCTTTACCATAAAAGGACGACAATGTGGTTAGACCATACAACCGACCAGCGTCCCCACTCGCAAGACACGCCCTGACAGCTGGTCAAGTTATCGACCCAATTTGTGCATTCAGGATCCTATTCCATCACTGCAATCCAAGATTCTTGTGGTTCGCTGTGAATTTTGTACTGTTTAGTCAATAAGAAATGCATGCACCTGCCAGTCTTCGTGTTCTAGCGGTTTTGTTCAAACTTCTGAAGGGAATGAACTGTTTCAAACTTTGTTTCTGTTAATTCTGCAGCACGTTCCGTGGCACGCGCTGAGCAACGATGCATCTTTTCTTTGCTTTGGCCCATTGCTCTGACACTTCAGGGTCCACGTCTAAAGGTAGGAAATTTTCGAAAGCTTCTGCTTCCCACTACCAACTTCTTCGCACTGACCTACTGGTTGAGCTTTGCCCTATTTTAGATCATTCGCTTAGTGGTCGAAATGGCTGCTAAATGAAAGCGTAGCCGCAGTAACATTCTTGGCCATGGCAAATATATGCATTACTGACGCGCTCTGGCGTGAGCCCTGGTGTTAATCTTTGGAAAAGGATGAGCAAAATGTCAAATCACATTCGGATTTTGCTACCAAATGTAAGTGACGACCAAATTTAACTTAATAAAACTCACAGGAACTGTCTGAATTGTCAAGTCAAATATTATGACAATAAGACGCTTGCCGGGTTGTGTTCAGATATTAACCTCAGTGTGCATGTGAATGAAGAGGACAATTCTGCAATGGCCGTCAAATTGAAGGCCGAATGTCAGTTAGCTGATAATACTACCAGGGCTATCAGTGTACCAACTCACATAGGTTTAAAACGCCAATAACGTGTTGGGACAGGTCGACGACAGATTTGCTAACCATTATCGTTAACAGTAATAATACTCCGGGTACTTGAGGGGTTAACTGACCTCGGAGTTCAACAGGACCAGAATAAACAGGGGGAGCGACCAAGAGTTGCATTG
The DNA here is from genome assembly GCA_008508345.1 of Paragonimus westermani. Taxonomy (NCBI): domain Eukaryota; kingdom Metazoa; phylum Platyhelminthes; class Trematoda; order Plagiorchiida; family Troglotrematidae; genus Paragonimus; species Paragonimus westermani. The sequence goes on along the minus strand of QNGE01001274.1, from coordinate 60,306 downwards.
CATGACGTCCTCTGTACGGTGGTACCTTGTGAAGACGATTGTAATGGGGTTGTTTCTCACTTTCTGTTCTGTGATAACCTCATTGTACGCAGCAATTTATTGCAAGGTTTGTCCCCTGTTTACCACCTTAAGAAAATGAACAGCCGCAGTGTCGTAGTGGGGGCTTCCAGCGAATAATTTGCGAGCTCGCAACCGAGGACCCAAAGCACGTGGCTTTCAACTGTTTGTCGTGAGCGGCACTGAGTGAACAGTTGTTGACCTTAGAAGTAGTCTTTTAAGGTCAGGTTGTGGCAGTGCCTTTGGTAATTACCGCGAATGCCAAGAAAGGGTGGTATCACAGTGCGCAACCATGTTTAACTAAAGAGAAAGTTGGCAGGGCTTCAGAATGGTCTTCGGAAGCTCAGTTGTCGATCTCAAAAAAGAGACGGTTACAGGGATCAACAACCCTATAGAGGGAGAATGGTTTCCTTCAGAAGTCCGGAGTCAGGGCCTATAAAGCTCACTCTCATGCACTTGTTGACCGTTACCGGACACAATGCTGTGGAACTGCACTTTACAACACAGATAGGGAAAGCTGCGGGGGGGAAAAGTCCTCCTCAAATTGCCGGAAAACAATTACAGAGTAGGAATTTCATGTGGGGGCGCGTACGTGATATTTCTCAAGCATGCAACTGGTTCGGTTGTCGCAAAGTGGATGGACTTACCAGTAAGTATATCTGTCCATATGCTAGGGTACATTACTTACTGTACTCAAATGGCAATAGTACAGAGCTATGTAAAGTGTGTAAAGCGTCACCGTGCCATTGTGTACGATGTGCATTCAACCACCTAGAGAATGATAACCACTCTTTCGCGGCCATCTTTTAATAATATGCGAAAGGAGAGTTAGCTTGAATCTCAATACGTAGACCTTTCTTCAAATCAACTTTAGCCATGTCTACTTTACTTGGCAAACCGAGGCACAAAAAATTGCAGAACTTATTACCGAGTGACTTGCGCAAATTTATTCTCACCTAAATAAAGAGATCAGTCTACTGACTAGCGCCCGCTGGCATCAATATCAACATGATTCGCGCAGGGAATACTGGCACCACATGATTTCTGATCATCAGCGTAATGAACAGTTGTTGAAACTATTGGTTGGTATAAGTGATAACAGTTATAACTTATAAAGAATCTATCGCACAAATCAAGAAATTGGTTGGAAGGGCTGATTTAACTTCGACTCTGAAATTTCTGCCGTCTAGAATGGAGACAACCAACGATCAGTATTTGCTTGAATGCAATAAGGTTCCTATTTTTATCCCAGGATTATTTAGGGAACGCAATTAAGATTATCGTTGGACTAGTGGGATATACAGCACGGAATGAGACCAGTTCCTTTGTTACTCATTGTTTATGAGTAACAAATTAAGAAGGAAGGCATACGTCTTGGGGGGAACAGATTACGACCGAGGCGATTAAAACTGGCGCGTCTCAGCAAGCTGTCCATTGTTCTGTGTGGGACGCCAATGAAGCTGATCGGTCGGTTGCTAGATGGGAAATACTGATCGCGTGTTCTGGAGACTGGTGTAACCGTGGTTCCGCTCCATACATCAGATAGAACGCCAGTTTGATGTGTTCGTTCAAACAGTTTGCAGAGGGGCTATGCTAGATCAACGTTTTCTTTTTTGAAGACACTATGGTGCGTCTTGTAAGGACCCACCGAACTGTACGAGCCACCCTCAACTAAAAGATTCTCAACCTTTGATGAAGGAAAGTAAACAATGAAATGTTACCGGAACTTTACTAGTTGTAGACTATGGTGCTTTTTTGGTATTGCCACAATAAAGGCCATCGAACAGCAATATCTGAAAAATCCGGCGGCGTTTGAATGCACAGAAGCAGTCTGCCAGGCGGGCAGCCACAGGAAGAGTCTTGATTGTCTAATCATTCTCACTGAAATGCATGTTTAGCTGGAAGCAGTTCTGCGTGCAAGCTCTCATCGTACTTTTTATTTCACCACTGGTTTTATCACACACCGCTTGTATCATTTTAAATGCTTACAAATTGCTCCGGTCCTCCGAGCTTTCCTCCAACTCTATACTTTGAGATAAGTGAGAACGTTCGTCGTTAACTTAGCGAATTCTGATTTGGAGAGGCCAGTGGGAGCTGAAGTGGCACAGCGTGCGCAGCACAAACAAGTCGTCTACATACTTAGTTACGTTCTGGAAATGATGAGAGTTCTAGCCAGCAAAACTACAATTGAAAACAAGCAAACCAAATTGGGCCCTCAGTTTTTTAACATCAGTTTGGTTATAGTCTACTAATATGAATTTATGAAGTGGTTGATGTAACTGTTCAATCGTTCGTTAACGGTTCAATTCCGAACCGAGTAGCACGTAACCCGCTGATCCAATAAATTCACTCTTTGATATCTACCAGTGGAAAAGATAAATTTTCCTCAAAACGGTCAGTAAGTAGGCGCTCGCAGAGACTGGATTTGACACGGCAATAAATGATTCAGTGTAAAAAATTAACCGTCTCATCTGGAATATGAATAATCCTCAGAACTTGAACAAAGAATGTGCTCATGCGAGAAAAAATGACGACCAAACACGGCTCAGTAATGCGGGGGCGATAAAACTGAGCTGGGCTCAATCAGACAAACGGTAACTGGTTCGATCGAGGCAAAGAGCTGCTTGCGCGACCAGAAGTTTCGGGAATTATAGGTTACTCATGAAAGAATATGGGAAGAAAATTTATGCTCGTGGCATTTAAGAATTTATTGTGCCCAGATTGGATAATTTAATGGAAATGGTATCAGTAACTAAGGTATTGATAGGGATGATTGATGTAGTTTATTGAGGTTGGATGATAAACCTGGGAGCATCTTCTAGAACTAATCGCACAAAGTTCAGCAATCTTAAAAAGATACAACAAACCTTGACGGACTTTACACTTGGCTTCAAAACCGGTTGAATTTCGAAACTCAGGGCGGCGGTAGGAACAGCAGAAACTCACCGATCAGTGGAGATACCCGTACCTTCTGCTTTATTCACGGCAACCTGGCAGTACCCCATGAATGCTTCTAGGAAACACAATGATCTGATGTCTCACCTTACATTGCGATCCGAATTTAATACTGACACCTGTCATAAGTAACCGTCATCACAAGGAAATACCTCGGTGAACACACTGAAGAGGCAAAAATCTGTGGAGGTCTTTACGTGAAGAACTGCCCTGCCCACCCGCACTTCGTGCAGAGACCAACAACTTCGCTGCATCCTGTAACTGGCCTAGATACTTGCGCCGCCATAGTCTCCAAAACACAATAGATGAGTGCTGTGTTTGTCTCCATCCCTTGGTGTCACAACATCACTGATTAAGCCCACATTTGAGCGCAGCAAGAGCAAACCGCTGGAACCATTTATCAATGCTGGCCACAATCCTTCAGGTTTACCTCCCCCAACGAGGGTTTATGGTAGGTATTGAAGTAGCCGCTTACTTTGACTGTTTGATCAATGTTACGTGTTTATTGTAAGGTTATAACCATGTTCCCTGTCCTCAATTATTCCCTTCTCGTTGTTTCATCTTCTTTCACCGGAATTCTCGATAACGACTACTAGCCTTTTCTGCAACGACGGACTCGACCACTCAAGTTATGCGCGTGACAAATCACTTCTTTTGCGGAGGTTAATCCTGATATATTACTAAATCTTGATATCGCTTACTTGTAGAAACTTGTTCCCGCGTATTTTCTCTTTCTCAATTTCCGTTGTTGGACCTTTTTTTATATACATCCCGGTTTCGTTGCGCTCAATCTTCTCGTCATTATGCGACTGTTGCATTTGATTGTGTTCGCGTGGACCGTCAAACCGGGAACTTGCATAACCGGTGGATTCAATGTTGAGGTTCTCTGTTTTCTCCCTCTGTCGGGTGTATCATAATTTTTTTCCATGTAGGCACCTTATTAATGAGGAACTCGCCAATACTGCTGTCATTTCCTCTGGATCTGAATCGGTTGCTCGACGGACTCAGAGTTAATAGACGCTCGTTGTTCACAGACGTCATACCAATGATTAAGCTTATTGATAGAATTACGGGTAGGTAGGGCGTTGCTCAGACAACCACTGGACGTCAGTGATCAACAGTGGACGACCACAGGACCCTCAGATGCTTGAATAACCCGCAATTCTGCGGAAACCTTATTAGTTTGGGTTTAGAGGCATTGATTTCAGACGCATGAAGGGGCCCAACTCTGGCTAACACACTTTGTCTGGCGCATATCACTATGGACAAAAGCTAACATAACGTGATCTTTAGAGGACGCCTTGCAGTAACTTTGTCCGAAGTGTATATTCTGACACCAACCGGTCTGGTATAAAGGTGAAGTCAAATTTCGTGGCAGACGCAAGAATGTGTTCAATCTCTGGGTATTCTTCCAGCAAGCAATAGAAAGTTGCGTTTTTGGTCATTGTTCTTCTGGATTCAACAGGAAGCTCAAGCCCCGCAGCCAGACTGTCATCTACTTGCTCCTGGCCGACGGTACTCTTCTAGATGCCACATCAGCCGGATTTAATCCTCAAGGCACGTGCTTCCATCGGTAGAGAGAACTGAGGTTGTAGGTGAGCCTCTCACGATTTGCACCGAGGGTTGCAAGACGCGGCGAGGTGTTCTGCAGGTTTTGCAGTAATATTGTAGAATCCTTCTACAGTAAAACATTACTTATTGAAGCTGTCGACGCGCAACTCAGAAGGTGCGTCAGCCTGGACGACATGACAGCTGCCTTGAGCTCAGACCTAGGTGTCATGACCACTTTCTTTGGGGTCATCTCAGATTTACCTGCTAGAAAACCGCAACGACTACCAATATCCGAGGCATCTAACATCGGGTAGCTCATTGATCTGTACCTCACCTCTGATCAGCCAAAGAGCACGTGCAAAACATTCAGGTAACGTCACGCTGTCTATGGATTCGACGTCCCTTAGCCAACCTTCCAGGCACACCCGATCATGCTCTTTCGCATCGGATTCCCAACCGACGCTTCAGTGACAAAGGTTTTTGTGCAGCCTGCTAGGTGACAATAATAGCGGTGCCACTGTGGAATTCCCAAGAGACTGTACAACGAACTCACACAACTTAATATTCCACTTTTGCTCGAGGGAGGTTGAGTTACAAAATATACGACAGGACCTAGCGTCCTTGCAGTTGTGGTGCAGAACATGGCTGATGTCGTTCTCAGCAGACAAATCGAACATCCTCACTTATGGTTGTAAATTACCCCATGGCTCCATCTCACTAGATGATTTTATTATTGATACAGCCACTTCGGTCAGAGATCTAGGAATACGGTACTCAAACTCCTTCAATTTATCTGAACAAGTATGCTTCCAGGTAGCAAAAACTAAAAGAACACTAGGCTGCATCAAAAAGGCGTTCAGTCTACCAGCTGCGAAGCTGACGCTCTACAAAATGTGTGCTCGGCCTCAACTCGATTATTGTACCTTCATTTACTGCCACCTACGCAAGTCCGAAAGGCTTGTGTTAGAAAACCTTCAACGATCGTTTACCAAAAGCTTATCAGGATATTTCTCTTCGCTCACCTATAGACAACGTTGTGAAAAACTTGGCATTGATTCACTTTGGCTGCGTAGACTAAAGTTGACGCTGCTGTATAAACTCATACATTCGGATGCGATTACTTCAGCGATCACCGTCCACTTACAACAGAGCCCTCTATATAGTCTAAGAAATAAGGATTCCACCTTGCCAACCCCGATATCCCGGAAGAATATATGTGCAAACTTCTTCCTTGTGAAGTATTCCTACATTTGGAATAAACTTCCAAGTGAAGTCAGAGCCAGTAACGGCATTCAGCGTTTTAAAAGGGGTTTGGACAGATATCTTACGTTAACAAGCACGATGTCCATCTTCAAACTCTATGTATCACCTGGCGACCTTTTTGAGTGTTGTCCGAAAAACATTTAGCCGTCGGATGCGTAATACGTAGAAAACCACTCCGCTGTCCAACGCCTTTCGAGAATGGCCCGCTTGAAACGGTTTGTTATATGGCTTACTCACAAGATCATTTAGCACTTGGCCTATTGCGCGCTCACCAAACCCTTTGAAACTACATTATTTTAATGACATGTGTTTACTCATGTATATGCAATGCCCAAATTGCTATGAAGTGTGCACTCGGCGCTTAATAATAAGTCCAACAGAACGATGTCATGTGAGCTTCAGTTGTCACACACATTTCATGCGGCCCTCCAAACCGTCGACTCAATTCCCCGGTTACCCGGATAAATCTCGAGTGCATAGCGAAATACTACAACAAACAGCAGATAGCGTTATCTATTCCAATAATCTAAGCAAGAATAATAATATCGAACGAGTTCTTCGTCAAAAATTCCCCATACGTATTGCCTGTCACAGTAAATGTTATAACCCCACATTTTCTCATCTAACGTGTGAAATTACATTCTCCACCCCAAATCCCATATTATCCACTGAGCGAGGAAATTTTTCTACGACGGATGGACGCATGGAACTTCGTCTAAGGTGAACGGTTCACGAGATGTTCAACTTTGTGGCGTTTACGAGCAATCGACGAAATCCTGCGTTGGAATATGCCCATTCGTTCGCTTGCTTTTGGGATTTTCCGCCATGGCTCGCCAAAGCCGATCTATCTTGACAATTTCTGAACACCAATTTTATTCCCTAACAGCAAAACATTCCCAATGTGCGTTTCGACATTCTCCCGGAGTGACCTTGAAATATTTGAAAAATCGCCCATCACACAACCTTGTAAACAGTGAATTGGCGTAACATGCCATTTTTTGAGTCTAAAATGGTTAAACGAGCGAACTGTCTATTTCTCTGTTGCGTGCGTGAAAGTTCCATAAACTACAGTCGTTTTCTCTTTGACCACGTAATTCTTGAAACAAATTCCACGTTTGTGCTACTGTTTAATTATTCGTTTTTGTATGGTTTGTAAATATCCACAGTTATCGCGCATAACCAAGCGTGCTTCTGACATATGCGTTAAGAAATATATATTATTATTATCATTATTATTAAAGCCAGAAGCAATCGTCTGACACGTGCCACCCTAATCTCAGGGTTTACTGGTAGTTACAACCGTGAAGTTAATTATTCCAGAAGATAATAAGTTTTTCTTCGTTGAACCAGAGTTCAGCGGCTTCGGCACAGTTGAAAACACACTTGCTGTGTCCAAACTCGCGCAGCCTCAGTACCTTTTGAAATTCATCTACCACAGCCCTAGCTTCGGGTTTTGAGCAGAATGACGAAGGGCAGCCGTACACGTAAAAATTGTCTCTCGCTGCAGTCGCAGTCTTCAATAGAAACTTCTGCTGTTTATCTGCATGAAGTGCTCTACTGCGAATCTAGCGGAAATTGACGTAGACATTGCTGAAAATGATGGACATTCAGCTCCTTAGTATACGGCGACTCTTCAAACGAATTACAACTCCACCGAAAAACGAAATGCGCGTTGGTCAAGGTATGCCACTCTTGCTTGCAGAAAATTCTCTTCAGCGTCAGAGGGGAGTACCACGGCGTATTTGCGAAAACGCGTGAGTACTGTTATCCTGGTTTGCACATTGAACTGAGGTTTTTGAGAGACACATCCGGGTGTTCAGTGGTACAATGAGAAACTAACCGTATCTTGCTGAGCTTATTCTCAGTGAGCACGGGATGATGTGGCTAGCACCATTTCCGTGTTTCGATGTAACACTTTTAATCGTGTAGATCCTCACAATATTCCCCATTTTTGCTGTCGAATAGCTAACGCTTAGCCCTTGGTCTAGAGTCAGCTCTCCTTCAATGCAGTAAGGTTTTCCGCAGCCATACCTTTATTGCTATGCAGCTTCCAGCCGTCTTGTCTCTGAGGCCGGCCTATCTCACAGCAGCCGTTGCTAAGTATCAAGTTGTTTTCCGTCCTATTCGACGCTTGCCTGTCCACCTAAGTGCTTCCGTTAACAAAATCTAACTGACACACGGTTCGAACAGAATTATCTAACGAGACCTGACGTGCTCTGACGAGGATCACACAATGGTGATTCCGGAGTGTGATACGACATGGACATCTGAGACTGACCGATAGTGGTCATACGCTCAGCAGACTCATTACCAATGCCCATCCACTGTTCCAGTTCCCAAAGTGCATGATGAATGTCGCATCATATCAGAACCCCAAGTCGATTTTAGCTAAACTCTTGTGAGAAATATCGCTTAGGTGAGCCTGCTTTCCTACCTCAGACTGTTGAAAGACGCTAAACCGCATCAGCGGCAACTGTTCCACCGTGTAAATTGAGCCAGCAGTGATGGAATGCTTCTAGTTCAAGGATTGTAATTCAACTCATGTCTTATTACATGAGGTTGCAAGAGTTTCATGTGGAGTATATAGCCCCACCTCATGGGGCCGTCCCTGCAAGCAGGTTGCCCTTGGAAAGAGTCATCTGACACCGCAGTGTCAGAACTATCATCTTGGATGACGTAAGTTATCACCGATTCTTCTGGGTCATTTAAACGTATTGGGACGAGGCTCAAACAGACCGTTCAGATTGGGCGTATCATCTCGCAAGTATGCCCTTACTTTCCCATGTTGACTTATTTGAAACTTGTCATCACGAAACAATTTTTAATGGCGTCCATTACAATCCGTCATCGCACATTGCGTCGGTACTCTGCAATACCCCACTTCACCCTCCGCTTTAAGGCAAACAAAAAAGCAGTCGCTGCTTCATTCCAAAGATTATATGATAAAGCAGGGCAGAAAAAAGGCGTACACAGCAAGAAGCAAGCATTTCTTTCATTCTGGTTGGTAGGTTGAATCAAGCATTTGACCATATAGGTTGAGCGCGCAGCGACAAAACAGTGTGATGGACGAAAAACGCATGGGTGGAATCAAGGTTCACTGCCGCCGTAACAAAATTGACTGCGTCAGCACGCTATGCCAACAGAGGGTCGGTGTGTGACGCTTGAACAACAATGCCTTGGAGGACACCAAAAACCCAGGATTGCGACTGCGCAACAAGACCACAAACGAAGTGACGGGGTCAACTGCGTGACATGTTGCAACTAGGCGTTCCGCGATTGAAGGTGCCGGATATCTGTTAGGGTGTTGGTATGCTGACTCGCTTCGAGCCATTGTTTGTACCAGCCGCTTCAGAACGTGCTCCGCCATCTTCTGTCGTAAGTTTCTGTCCATTATGCCAATATATGGGCCACCGCGAATGCAAGTGAACTGGTGGTTGACATGAGAGACAGAGTTTTTCGAGGAAGAAGGTCGGTGAGTAGGCATTCATGCTACGGGTAGAAGGCACTGGGCACACTCCGCCTGCGAAAGATGTGCGATCAATGGTGGATTGCAACTTCTAACTCATGCCGGTAATATTGTGATCGCCTGTGTAAGAACGTTTGGTGAAAACTGCTTTACGGCGTTGATTGTGGTTGGTAGGTGACCACCTGTTCTTTACGACGAATTCCAATAAATTTGGCGGGATACCCGTTCACAAGCGGGACGCCGTTCAACAGCTCCTCTTCAGATTTTAAGCTAATGGTCGTGCACAGGTGTCTTGCTCGATGAAAAAATAGTTCGCACCAAACTACGTTTGTAAGTCGTGGGCTCAAATGAGAAAAACTGTAGGTACTGCCAACTCCATGTGGCTTTTTGATAAACAGACCTACTAAGTATACCGCCAAGTGCCTAGAAATAAGGACGTCTAAAAATTCAGTGAGTTATCTGACTCTTGTGCGTGGGTGACGGGATACTTCGAACAGTGGGGTTGAACTGATGTAAGAGAGTTAGGAAATGATCGAAATTTCGAAATGAACATTAATGTCATCGACATATCATTTGTAAGGGAAAGAACGGTCACTACAATGCGGCCGTCTATCTTCGACCATGTTAGGCCAACGGGCTGCCCACTAAAATGGTGACTTGCTTATAAGCATGTCCACTGGATTCCAGCAGAGTGCTTCTTGTACATATAACAACCAGTCCTTTCAAGCAATTAGCAAGAATAGGTTAAGAAATAATATGAATCGTGAGTCAACGTCACTTGAGTAAATCTTTTGTGTAAAGCTCAACAAAATACTCTCCACCGTTGCTTTTGAATAGTCGGTCAGTTGGTTAGATCAACCTTGAAAACGGGGGTGATGGTCGACACTGTTTATCTGGGAGCGCCTCAAGACCCAAACTAAACTGCCTCTCAGAATACATGGCAATTGATTACTATACATGACAATCAAGACACAGGAGAAGTCAGACGATAGGACCATATATGACAGTCGTGGCTTTAGAACTACTCACACTACAGGAGTCCTTCCAAGCAAACAAGAGAAAAGTTCAACTACAGCTGAAACGTAGTGACGTTCGATTACACCGTTATAACCTTGTCGGTTCGCTGTAATGATATAGACCCACACATCGACGTGGAATCTACTTCGAGTTGTGAAGATCAAAATATTCCAGCTCCTCCTCAAACGCAAGATGTCCGATTTATTCTGTAATTTTACAGAACCTTGTGGATGACGTTACCTTTGGAAATGTTTCCATCAACGATACCTGATTCGTCTTGCTCACAAGGTTAGGAATAGTGGTGTTAGCATACCCACCTGTCACTCCACCAATTCGATGGTGTCGTGGTGGGCTGACGGTCAGGTGACAGCGGTGTACCACACCATCGGTTTGAGTGGTATAAGAGCGCTAATGCCTACTCTGGGGTTGGCGGTGGGATTCTTCTCCAGAGCTCTCTGTGACCTCCCTTCTGTGAACGAGGGATGACGGTGGGGTAAGCAAAGTTCACCATACCACTGGCACCACGATAAACTCGTCCTGAGCCCACCATGTAGCCGCTCAATTCAACATGATCCCACCACCACCTCACTGACCCCAACGCTATCCACCCTCAACATACCGCATGATAATGTACCCAAACGGTGCTCGTTTATTGTGAAAAAAGATTCAACCGGGAATATGCCGGCCCAGGAGGATACTAGTGCTTCAACCACTGAACGGTACCCCCACCTAATGAAAGCTGTAGGCGCATAATGATATAACACCACGAAAAATCCGGCCGTTATAGATCTGTGGTGAGATACACGGTCCATAACTTACACACCGAAAATGAATAAACTTCAGTAAGTAAGCTTGAATAGGAAGTGAGTTAATTATATTCACCACAGTTTTGCAATTAAGATATGAAGAAATGACTGAGTGAAGAAACAATGTGTTTACACCCAAACGACCTTGCCGAAACCTAATATTCTTGCGCACAATAACATCCATTTTGGAAAAAATTACTGTGTAGTACGAACCCACTTTCAAAAAGTTATCACAGCTGTGATGTTCGCCGTGGACAATGGGCTGCCTTACATAGACCTGGCAGGATTATCACATATAGTGTAGACAATGGGGAGTTTCATAAGAAAATCACGGTTGGTCATCCTGAGATCCCTAGTTAACAAATCCTAAAGTTCTGAGGTGTCACTCATCAGAAGCTGCTCGATACGTAGGGGCTTACCGAAGGTAAAAATGTGATCAATCGTACGGTGCGGATTAGGTTACAAAATGCAGCTTAACGACTTGAGTGCGATTACCCCGTCCATAGTGAGTTAAACGACCAAACTCCAAGGGCAATAAAAACATATGGGATACACTGCTCAGAGCTCTTCTCATCACGAAGTGGAAATAGTTCCTAGGCGTAAATGCTCTCTGTATGGCTGTCTATGGTGAAATCGACAGTGTTCCCGGGTCCCTGTCAAACTTGTAAAGAGAATAAGCGGCACAGGTACTGACAACTTGAACACGTATACAGACACATTCGTCTGAGAAAGCCAGCTGTGCACGCTGTCAGAAACATCGTAACTGTCTTTCTATTTAAACCGTGATGTTACTTGTAATCCGGTTTGACGAGAGAGAGGTGAACGAAAGCTGAACTTATTAGTAATCGGAGATTCGCCTTTATCATCCACCGTAGCCAGATAAGTGTAACGTGAAAATGACTGTACAACAGATTAATTTGCATCGTCTCGAAGGTGGTCGCTGAAATCTCTAACGAACGTGTTTTAAAGTGTACACAAATATGCCAGTTTATTTTCCAACTGCATACAGATACACCTTTCACCTTTCAACATCGAAATAATTATGTGTGTCTAGAAACTACGGAACGAACTCGTACCAGGAGGCAAACAGAAGTAGCGTGATCAGTGATCCTCACAAATATGCCTTGTTTAGCCACCCGAACACCAAGAAAAGAACTCGGAAAACATACGGATTAGGTCTGCAAAAACAAACTAGCAATGGGAAGGAAGTAAAACTGTCTTTACGTGTGGCTCATTGCTTACAAATGAATGTAAGGACGAGAATCAAAGTTGAGCTACAATATCATATTCCATTGTCACCCCGCAGTATATCCATTCGCCGAACCCACCATCGCTCCGTCACGCGTAGCAGTAGAGTGGACCTCCTCAACTCAATAAAACTTTGACTTTTAGATCACGTTGAGTACAGGTCTAGTAGTAAGTGACTGCATGGGAGCCACCGCAATGCTCCTCAAAAGGGGTAGTCGATCAGTCGTTAGAAGTTACCAAACTTTAAGCCTGCAAGCAAAATTTTTCAACCTATAGCATAAGAGGAAGTCAGCAGATTTCTTTGCGGGCAAAGAGCTGGAAGTCCCGTCAAGGTGCAGAACAAGTCTTACGCTGGAGCAAACCTTCTAACACGTTTGCTTATGATGTGACAAGGCCGAGCCTTACAAGGTGATAGGTTTACAACCACGGAGATCCGGTGAAGATTGGCTGTTTGGTTCATTTTTTTCCACCAGCTGGCATACGGTCCATAGAATCAATTACCCGCAAAATTTGTGGAGGCTTCGAACCCGATTACACTCAAGCGTACTCTAGACATTCCGCAATAATCCCATTCATATTTTGCACTAGTTTCTCTTAGTTTTACACATCTTGGTAAATTGATATTTTTATTTTTCATCTTTACCTCCGGATCGTTATCTGAACCTGTTAACTTGACAGGAAGCGAGTTCTAGTCTATCCTCAGAGCATACTGATCACTTAAGGGGACCTCCAAAGACGTGCGCCTATGTCAAGTTTGGAGTTTCAGGTTGGAGAACCTGAAACTTATACCGAATTGTGGGTCACAACGCAAATGAGATGGCTCCTCAAACCTGACGTACAAGTGCTGTCGTGACCAGCGCACAACGGCCGTGCGCACCAGGAAATACTTGCGGGATCCACCACTGACGATCGCAAAATATTCTTCGGATACATAGATCCTCTGACCAAAAACTGTTACGTTACCCCTTATGGGACCCTTAGACATGTCTAATTCTGATCTGAAGCATCAGAGACAGCAATTACTCTGGGTCCCTCTGTCTTTAGCAGCTCAGCTGAGACAGGCTCATGCACCACAGTTTTGGATCCAAGTCTCCCTTCGGACTTTCCACCTAAATTCACCCCGGTTAAATTACGTGTCAAGCTATTATTGCTAAGCGTCGTTAAGTGAGATGGGCCTGATTAGATGTCCTCGTTAATGCTGAGAGCATGTGGAACGAGCTGAGAGTACTACCCGCTCGTCTTTCACCGCTCAAATTTCATTAGTTTTATTCCAGTCATCCGAAAATGCGATATCATCAATCCCGTCCACTGGGGCGGGGATGGAACGAATGCCAGTAACTCAAAAGCGATCTACTTAGTGAAAATCGTTGGAGAGCATGGCAGACCATAGTAGCCACTCAAATACTCAGCCACTGTTGACATCAGGGCGGTACGGCGTCAGAAATGACCACTCATGCACGACGAACTTACACGTTACTGCTGATTGGTCGGCAAAAGCTGCCGAAGGACGTCTTCAATCGAATCACGGTGTACTGCTGGGCAAGTGGACTAATCTGGGTCTGTGCTTTGAGGTCAGTTAATGGTTTTAGCAGTGTCTAATTTGTTGCATGTATGCAATCAGATTCAATTGTGTGCTATCCAAGTCACTCAGCGCCGAAATTTGCGTGCAAATGGTTATATACTAGGCACTTCACTATAATGATCATCCGTCAGCAACCTCCCAGGTGTAAGTAACTCGCCTACTGCAATGTATACTGACATTGTGAGGCTTTGTGGGGTTTTGCGAAGTACCAAATATGTAGGAGGCATCCAAATAGACCTGGATGCACTTCATCTGTGGTCCATGGAACATCGATCTTCATTCAGGATGAGCAGGTCAAAGATTAAGCACGTCTTGTATTACAGCATTGAAGCATAACGCGTCGATGGCGCTATCTCGGCCGCTATCTACAACTAGCGCGAGCACGATACTACGGTTACATGAGACATGCCCTCTAGTACTAAAGTCATTTCGCTGGCAAAGTAAGCCACCAGTAGGCTAGCAATAGTCAGTGGAAATCTCGGAAATCTGTCGAACGATATCTATAGAGCACCCCTATAAAGCCATTGTTGGAAGTCACTGTACAGGCATGTGCGCCGCAGTGAAAGGAAGACAATCACTGAAGAGGCTTTCCAGAGATGGCCATTGAGAGGGTTGATGATCTGTCTTTCTTATCTTACCAGAACCGTCCGTCGAAACTGGAATCATTTCCTCTAGCTTACGGTCGTTTTAAACGATTTTGTACTAATGCATAGGATCCCGTGTTCCTCAAACCCCTGCATCTAGACCTTTCGCAGTCGAGAACACAGAGAATCTCAGGGGCCACAAATGCATGAATAACACACGTGATAACTCTACCTAGCCGTCTTCAGTATAGACGACTTAGTTGTTCCGTCCAAGTCTGTCTGACATGGAATGCACCGCCGACGACTGTTCTGGCACTGCCATTCGATATATTCAGGAAGTGGCCAAATTATTAAAGTACCCCAAGATGGCCATCGACAGTATCATATGTTGAGACCAACAAGACAATGCTCACGGTGAGAAACGTTCGGCAATGAAAATAAGGACTCAGCCCATTGATCCCGTGTATTAGTATCGACCCCGAAAAGTAAAGCGTAGAGGGAAACAAGTCAAACTAGTGGGATACGGAGTGAGTTGTGACTTTAGCTTCAGGGCGGATGGTCAAAAATGGATAGTTTGGTAAAAACGTAGATACAACTAACATTATCAAAGTGGTGAATTTGAGTGTGACCACCAAAAATATTGTTTACTATGGTCGCTTCTTAGCTCTTTGTCGGGAGACTGGTAAGTATCATACAGGCCTTCGTTATTTCGGATAGACTATGTGTCTATCGCACATCTTTTGCTGATCAGCGGGATATATGTAAAGCAAAATGACGATGGATAAGGAATGTCACAGTCCGGAGGACGGCAAACGAGGATGGCTACTGCGCTGACTGGATTCTTCTATTTATATTATTTGGCCTTCGGTGCCCATCTTCTCTATTGCTACTAGCTGCCCAACCCTTAAAATTCTTCAGGGAGAACAGTGGTAAGTTTGTCTAGTGCCGCCTAGTAGGTAGCTGGGCATTGTCTCTCCAGTCACCATGTTCGGACCGTCTGGAAATTAGAGAAACTACACAGAAAAACCCGTACTACAGGCAGAAAGTGTTAACTCACTGCGTCAACTTATCCGGCTGACTAATAATAGTTTCACAGTCAGCGACTTCACAAACGCTGTAACTTTGCGTGTCCTTGCCTGTGCTTTCTTCTTCTCGCGATCCTGTCCAGAGGTGACTGACTGAAGAAAGAAATAGATTAGCACGCGAATAAACCTGGTCCCATACAACGCCGTTCGAGTTGCAGACAGTGACACATCAAATAACCGCAGAAGACATGACAGTAGAAGCCAGCGTTTCGTCGTCTCCTTTTTTTACATATCGAACTGGATAACTTGAAAATGAGCGGGTAAACAGTTGACAATGGATTTTTTAAGTTTACTTCAAAGAGTACTCCTGAGACTGAATAAACCGTGGCTCAGAACGCAATGAATTAGTGGGTGAGAAAAATGAAGAGTACTAATATGCGTACGTTTTATAATGAAAAACTTCATCACAAAAAATACGAAGTACTAACATTTTCTGCTAAACTTACGGGTTTGCAGTGCTTTCCACCAAGATCATTTTACCTGGAGTTAGACATGACAAGAGTCGGGGGCGTCGAAAGCTTTGGAGACGTTTTGGGGACTGATCGCTTTTTACTGCGATCTCGCCAGTTGTCGACGGAGGTGTGGCTGATGAGTGACCCATAAGTGCTGGTTTTGGCCTACCTGTAGAAACTAACTTAAGTTTGCCGTTTACGGACTACGGCGAAAATGCTCCTCTAGCGAGAACATGATAATAGCCGGTGTACGGTAGTAGCACTGGTCGACGCAGGTCATCCGTGCGTGGAAAGGGAGTACACGGAGACAGTTTAGCTTGCACATGCACTACTGATGATTGCTGTCTGGGATGCACCTTGCGAAGCTTTCGCATGTGGTGCGCCAGACTCGCTGAACGGCTGTTGCAACTGTACGGTGCTGAATGTGCAGATGGGGTCAGTTGACTAGATAGGTTATATGCAACAAAAATTAGTTCGGCCGCATTATCACTAAACCCTCCTCAACCGTGTTCTGTAGTCCTGAAATAACAAGCGGGGTTGCTTCTTTCCAGGACGGATTAAAATGCGCATTAGGGGCGGCTTTTGGCCGACGATGGACACATTCAGCCATTTGGTTTGATGACAGATTGTGAGCCGAACTGCGAATGTGCACGCATCCTGGTCTATTCAGGAGGACCGCAAAGTGTACTTCAAAATGTGTTTTATGATCCGTGGTATCTACTGCTGAACAACTAAATTGTGCCACTCAGCGTTCCAGGAGAGCGTCGACTGCCGTTTCTGAAGAGCAACTCAATGGCTGTGTGGCTGCTGGCCATCTTGTGAACCAGAAAACACACGTCAACAGATTGATCAAGCTACTTAGGTGTAATAAACGGCCCGCGAGATCTTTTTGTACTTGCAGAAAACGTGCATTTGCCGAAGGAAAAAATGCCAGCGGGTTCTCCGTATGACGAATGACTTCGAAACGTCGGTATTAGAGACAAGAAGGGATTTAAATGCGGACATCGTGGTTTAACTTAGGCCACACGAGACGTTTAGAGACCGGCATGACTGAAGAAGGTATGCAGGAATGCAGCAAGTTGTGCAGTGTATCAAACACTGTGCGAGAGGGAGATGCAAGCACCACTGGTCAACTTGCCTCGTGGAAACTGCCGCAGAGTACTGTTTTCTTTAATGTTGTCAGAGATACGGCCGGAATTGTGAGAAGACTGTTTTCATGAAGGTCTTCGATCTCGGGAGCAGTGGCTCGCAAGACATCCATAGCTGCCAAACCACTGTCATTGTCAACAGATGCTTTGAGGTTGTGAACACTTGAGAGTTTGCCCGCAACAGTGTTTTAGGTACCTCAGACATTTCGCATACCAGTCGTAACGTGAGAGCTGTAGTCCGGGTTCCTAACTTATTTTCCGAGGGTGCCTGTCGGACGAAGTGTTTGAAAAATAGATCAACAGTCAATGTTGTTCGTAAACCGTGAAGGCCTTACCTTCCACAAAACGACAGAAGTTACGAATGCCAAAGGGATTTGCCAATAACTCTCTATCGAATGTGCCGTAGCTATATTCCGCAGTTTTCAAAAAATTGTAGGAGAGGACTAAAGGTTTCTACTGCTGACGAACAAACTGCTGTAGTGGGGCGCCGAAAGCGTCAGAGGCGTCCGCTACAACTGACGGCGGTGCGTTCGGACGAGGAGGATCAGTGAGAGCTAAGTTGGCGACCGCATTCTTGAGCTCAATAAAGGTAGTGCGCGCTGCCTCAGTGAACTGGAGTTTGCGTTCACCTTCACGAAGCAGATTAGTCGGTGGCTGCGTTATTTGCGCACAGCCAGATATGGAACGTCGGTATTAGTTGACTAGACCGCTAAGACGACGAAGTTGTTCAGAGGACTTCCGCCTGGGTTATTCCTGAGTTGCTTCGACCTTATCCATTAGCGCGGTGGCACCGTATCTCGAGAGCGAGTGACTCAGAAAATGTACTGTCTCCTCATTTATTCCACACGCGATGGAGCTAACCGTTGCATCACGTATGGTCAGAAGCTACAGAGAGAATAAGTTAAAACTAAAATAACATACAGATAAAAGTGAACAAAGTACAAACTGCATGTCACTTCGTGAGGGAAGCATTGAAAAACTCGAGCTGCGTTGCCCAAACATGTGACATTTGGAACAATTCAAAAGGGCCAAGGAAGTGATAACTGCGGTTTCGAGCATATTTGTTTGGCTACCGGGATTTGGTGATATAAACATACCAGGTCTACCTTGTTGAACATGTGCTTTCCACACAAACAAATAGCTAAATTCTGCGTGTGCGGGATTAGATGTCTGTCAGGGGCGGCTGCTATGTTGAGCACGCGGTAATCACTGCATGGGTGTCAATCGTCCGACATTTTGCAAACAACAGTAGAATTCATGAGCTACCGGGAGGGCGTAATAGTACGAGCTCCAGCTTGCGTTTGAATTCCCCCCTGGCTATTCTGAGAGTGCCAGGAGCTAACCTCCGAAGCCTCACTGGAACGGACAGTCGATTATTGAGCAAGTGGTAGGTGACAATAAAGGATACCGACGGAATGTCGTTTGATATGCAAACGAGCTGTGAGAACTCAGTGAAGAGATTCACAGGTCGCTTAGGGGCTGTGGGTTAGGTATATATGGGTGGTATGACTGCGACTGCTGCGTCCGTGCCGAGTATGCTGAGCTACCTGCTGGAATAGATTGTCTTGTGTCTTGTGTCGACTTGAAGAAGAAAACTGACGCCGATTTTGGTGAAAGGGACCGCAGCAATTGTGAACGCTCAGGAGGAATATCCGCTGGAGGCCCAAATTAAGTTCTAAAGATTGTTTCCGGTAAGTGGTTACGGGCATACCCTTCGCGGCATGGAGTTGTGGGCTGCAGAAGATTGCCACCACGTCTTTTGTGGACGGAAACACTCCAGCCTGCGCCTCGGTATCAACCGGGAACCTGTTTCCGGTTTCTATGTCCCGCGCAAAAACGAGGCGACAGGGAGAGTGAATGTTAGAGGCTTTGTTTGTTTTTACAGGCCGGCTGCTGAGTTGGCTTCGTTTCGATGGTGTGTATATAATGGGTTTGGTGCACCGTCTAGGTCAACTTCCAAAACGCTCACGGTCTCAACATCAGTCAGTTTCCGACGTCGGTATGTGTCGCGTGGTTGATATATTACACCAACAACCTGAGGGACGGCTTGAAGGAAAAGCGTTCGAACCGTGTCACAACGTTGCGATTTCTGCTTCATCACGCTCTCCGGAGCGTGGTTCTCAAAAATGCGTCGAAAAATGTACCACTATTATTATATATGTTGGCCAACGTCCTGAGGTGGAAAATTGGCTGGACCGCGCGTGATTGTTTGAGGACGCGTTGTAGTTGTGGCACATTCAAGTAACCAAGTAGNAACTTTCGACCACTTGATCGCCGACCTTCATTGCCCCGGCAAAAGTTTGAGAACAAGTGATGATAAATACTATTTGCGATGCTTCTGACCATTTTTCAAGCCATAGTTTCCGAAGGAGGACCTTGTGTATGTGTGAGTGGCCAACGGGTAGTTGCATATCTCCTGGAAGGGTCGTAGGACGTTTGTCGTCTAGCATTAGGCCGGGTACAGTTTGTCGCATTCAGGTCTCTTCAGAAGATGTGCCTTTCTTAAAGCTTGGCGCTCACGCCTTACCGGCTTGTTTACTACAATATTACGAAACTGCCAGGTGACTTCACTCTGGAGCCTGGCTAACAGCTGTCAGGATCTTTATTGGACAATATTCTTGTATTAAAAACTGTTTCCTTCAACTAAACAAACCAAAACAGTAGGTCCATTTCCAAAAGTGGAAGTGCCATTAAAGCATTAGTGCCGACGGAAGAGCCGTCAGTGTGATTACGTAGCATTTTAGACGCTGAGGGGTGATCAAACGGTTACGCACTATCAATAATAAATAATGAAATTTAATAGAATATATTAGTATCCTTTGAACTTGTACACGAACACAACTAATCAGCTGATTAAGTTCACGCCTAGGAACAATATATACGTAAATATGCAAGGGAACGAACACTGAGATATGCGCGAGGATTGTAGCCGATCGTTTGGAAGTTCCAGGCTCATCACCTGTTGAAACCAGCCACACAGAATGATACCTAGTTAATGCTGACAATCGGAAAGGTTCGACAATGGCTGTTGACAGCTAAGCACATGTTGAGACCAACACGACAATGCCCACGGTGAGAAACGTTCGAAAATAAAATCAGGACTCAGCCCATTGACCGAAAAGTAACGGGGAGAGAGAAACGAGTCAAACTAGTGGGATACGGGGTGAGTTGTGGCTTCAGCGTCAGGACGTATAGTGGAAAATGGTAGTTTGGTAAAACAAAAAACAAAAAACATTATCAAAATTATAAGTTTAATGCGACTATCGAGGACATCAATTTACACAGTCGTTACAACTCTATCCTCATTTCCCTTCTCGCTCTTCCTTTCATTCTTCTGTAGTCTCTAACTCTCTTGTCCGTCCGGTCTTTTATTCCATTTATTTGTTACCATAGGGCAGAACGGTGTAGTCTCCGTGAGTGCTGAAGTGCTGTTACCAGCTCCAACACTCAACACACTATCAACTGTTGCCAACCCAGTGGGTCAGGCCATCGGAGAAAACGGACCAAAAACCGACTTTCAGACTGAGAATGAGTCTGCTATGGAACCATATAAATAGTTTAAGTGATTCATGTGAGAGTGCCCTGAAGGTCGTGTGGTATACATGTTTTATAAATTTAACTTCACAAGAAATCGGTCAGACCAGTGAAACTTCTTTTTACCCCGTCAGTGGAATTCCGCGCCAAATCACGGATACAGAAAAAGTCCGTGGCACTGATCTGGTGCACATTCTCGATACTCAGGCAAGCGCCAAGATAGATATTGGCGCGCTAGCCTTTCTGAAGCGTATGTTAGGAAAATTCGAACGATTATGTTTCAATAACCTGTACAAAGTTTTATTCGTCATGACCACGAAAGTAGTTCGTGCGTTGAGCGCAAAACCGTAACTCCGGCTTTTTCAGGAACTAAAGCTCTTCTCTCTGAAGTACCGCAAACAGAGAGGTGACCTACTGTTGGCGTCCATGAATCTGAAGATCCCTAGCTATCCGTGTAGATCCCCACCCACCCCGGTTGATACTAGCTGACTCAGGGGGAAGTGCTTGAAACCAAAAGTCAGTACAGCAGTTCGAGCCTGCATAGCCTGGAACTCTCAGCCAGAGCCTATCATGAGTGTCACGGGAGTGGTTGAGTTCAGAATTCGTCTGCACCGCCAGTTCAACGCCCAATCCCTGCCCCGAAATATCCTCCTGTGCATAATTACATGCGTATGTTCGCCCGTCGGATAGCTCACAACTAGTTATGCATATTTACCCGGTTCTGGACGTACGTAAAAACTGAAGTAAGCATGAATTGTTTGTTCTCCATTTCGGTCGCTTGATACAATCAGGGAACGTTGGCAAGTACAACAATCCCTCTGGCACGTGAATTCCTCTCCTGGGGAAACGAAGCCTTCAAAAGCCACCGCTTTCTGCTCCCATCCAAAAAGGCACGGCAACTCGAAATTTGTTTAAATTTTCCCGCTGTTATTGTCTATTCATGTTTCTGTCAGACTACTGATATTCGTAGTCGAATAGCATAACAATTCGTTAGGTGCTGAGTTATCTGAGCTACACAGTGTCCGACATTTTTCTGCTTAGTCGCGTCTGTTTCGTTTTTTCTGAATCATTGGAAACTGGCTGTTCTTTATTGCATATTAGCCGTCCCTGTCGACAGTGACCCCTGTTAGATCCAACAGTGCTGAAACTCAGAAGACACCGTCTGTGGCAGCAAACGTCAGTGGCCGGTATGGGTGTAAAGATTCTGTACAAAACGGCATGCAATGCCACCAGTGTCAGATGAAGTATCACTTAAAATGCACTGGTCCCAACTAATTTCAGTACGAACAGCATGAGTTACAGGTTTGGTTAAAGCCAAGGCCCCGCTCCGCCGTTGATTGGTCTTACACGCACCACGACAAGTGGCGTGACGCAGAAAACCTGCGACTGTAAATCTGGGGCTATCCTTAGCTCTGTATCTTTTTCCATGGGGAGTAAAACAGAGGAGAACCAACGGACTCCGTCCGAGATGAAGCTGAAACTAACGTTTATGAATGAGTACATAGCGCTTGCCCTCCGTGGTGTTATAATCACCGAGAAGGCAGTTTCCCTGTCAACTTTACGCATACAGGAGGCGGTAATAAAAATGAAAGAGAAATCTCCCAGAGAAAGGAGAGTAGTTTTAAGGGGCTGCTCACCCACAACCTCTTCTCCAGACGAGCTGGCCAAGTCAGTCATAGCGGCTCCATACTCCACGGACGTCACAACCCTGGTACTCACGAGTAGGCTGCGTGCCAAGACAACCAAAGTCACTTGTCATTTTGGTAACCTTGTCAGCCATGCCACGCCCCGATGCCGTGTTGGGAAAAACAGTGGATTCAAAGTCCGCCAACGCCTATCTAAAAGGCGTATCTTCCGACCGCTTTCAACAAGAGGGAGTGAGACGCGAACAGCGGGCTACGACTAAGTCACAAATCATGGCAGACCAGAAGCTACAACTGGAGGCTAATGTCGTAGCTTCTGCTCTCGAAGTATCCATTCAGACCCATGTGCCTGGTGTAGAGATCGGAGACACCGTCTTCATGGCTGTTCCAAAGGCCGACGCCCCAAGTACAGGCACAAGCATTGAGGGCACCGACTCCGCGCAAAAACCGTCTTCAGGGCTACCAACCCCGAAACCCACCAAACGTCCCTGCTGAAATCCCATCCTTCCAAGGATTTAGAACGGAAGTAGCCCGTTGGGTCCGCCTACTTTCACTCAAACGACATTAATTCGACTCACCCCAATAGGTGTTTCTATCAGTAGCCCCATAAAATCGCGTACATTGCCGTCTTCCAAACCCCGCACCCAGCAGACAAAGAAGTCAAATTTTCCGTAGGTGAAAACTTCCAATCACCCACTCCCCAAGAAGCGGAATATGACAGGGGTGAAGAGGTCGCAGGTTGCGTCGCCGAAAATGCTGGTCAAGTACCCTGCATGGTCGCTGACTTACGCACAGGCGGTGGATTCGCACCTACAGCATTGAAGGAGGGCCATCAGAATAACTTGGAAAAACAGGCCGAGTCCAGCACCATTACCTTTCACTAAATCTAAGCCTTTTTCCCAGGTTCTTCCTCACACCTTCTCTCCTCTTTCACTGCGAAATCCAACCAGGAAGTAGCTTCCAGATGCATGTCTACGAACTGTCTGAGTTTGCTCACTAAATTACCGGGAATCAGAGAGTAACTTCATGATACCCAACCCCATATGTTCTCTTTCACGGAGGAGTGGCTTACAATGATATCACTGACAGTGAACCGAGTGCACCGAGGTATTCAGTTTACGGGGCTGACTCTGCCCGAGGGAGAATGGGGGGTTGTGCGGTTTTCCTTCAGCAGTGTCTCTCAACACCCACAGTTGTTGATGGCTTCCAGTCCTCTGATAAATGGGACGCTCTGTAGGGGTTGTTCATCGTTCTTCTTCATCCGACGTCTTCGAAGACGACACCCTTCTAGTAAGCCTGGACAAATTTCTAAGCTTACAACGCTTTACTCACCTGCTTCTTATGGGTGCCTTTAATGCACCCAAGATAAACTTGGCATGAGTTTCTCACCAGGAAAGTGAAAGTTGATTTCAACGCTGTTACGACAGAAAGCGTGGACACAGCGCGTCAGCGCCCCGACGAGACATCGTTTTGTTCAGATTCCCACTTTGCTCAAGTTAGTCATCACTCATGAAAGCCACCCGGAAGACACAGTTATCATCAAGCATCCACCTGAACACAGTGACCACTCTCCGTTATCTTATCTTATCTTATCTGTTACTTGTTACAACGTCCAACAAAAAGTTCCACCGTTCGAAACTTTAATCAGGCAGAATTTAACAGCCTGAGAACCCACCTAGGTTCACTTCTTCTTGGCTTTGATTCTGGACCAGAAATACCGTACGTTTCAAACCGCAATTCAGAAAGCGGACGACTTATTTATACCAAGCAAACTGTGCGCTTTCTCTTATCCGCCAACCCTCCCGCGCAAGACACTTCGTCTTTTCGATAACCGTTCCCATTTATTCGCCAAGCATAAGCTTAGAGAAGAATCAGAGGACCTGAGAGCATTCCACTATGTTCGAAACAGGTGTGGGCAGGAAATCTGCGAACACACCAACCTCGTAGAAGAGAAGATCTTCGTCAGAGCGGGAACAAAAGCTCCTTATGTGAGCATATGCAACAACTAAGAAGGAAAAAACCTTCAGCTCTTCCTTCAAGACTGTCCGACGGGGAGACTTCATCTGACTTCCCATTTGTGGTCGATTTATTCAGGGAGTACTACTCGGCAGTCAACAACGTCGCATCCCCCAGCTGGCATCCTGTCCTACCACTGCAGAACTTCAGGCAACCACTGGTTACCGCTGAGTTTTCTGTGCTAGATGTTGAAGACATTTAAGTCAAGATAAATTCATACAGCGAAATGGGTCCTGGCATGATCCATCTCAGAATAATCAAGGAAGCAGCTGTTAATCTGGATGAACCCCTTTATAATCACTCCAGAGTAGCATTCGCCTTAGCGCATGGAAAGGGACGATGGTCACACTCATATTTAAAGTTTGCGACCGACATTCTCCGGCTAGCTATCGGCCAATAGGCCTTACTAGCATTCCGTGCAAAAAATGGAGCGCCTACCGAAGCGCGCCATCTTCAATCACTTCCTATCAAATAATCTATTCCCTCCCCCGTAGCATGACCTCCATCCTAATCGGTCATGCCAAACAAATATGCTTATTTTCATGGATAGTCTGACGGGGGCCAAAGACAACGGCTTTATCTCAAATTCTATCTTTGATTTTGTCAAGGACACTGACTGTGTCATACACGACTCCCTGAAACACAAACTGGAAGCCTATGGCATTCAACGAGAGGTTTTTCGCAGGATAGCCTCTTTTCTTGATAGTAGAACTTTTAGAGTTGAGGCCGGATAAGACCTTTCGTCTCCCTCATTCATTTCTGCGGGAGTTCCCCAAGAGTTGGTGCTAGATCCTTGTTATTGCTCACCTACATCAACGACCTTCCGAACAATATTTCCAGCAACGCCCTCTTATACGTATTCGACCTGAAGATCTGGAATGCCACCGATCCAGTGCACTACAGATTGATCTTGACGCGACCAAGCGCTGATCGGACGATTGGAGTCCCCCACTAAATGAAAATAAATGTGATCACATGTCACCCAGTGGAAATTCTGACAATGCATTCATGGTTCATAGTGCGTTCGACACAGTAGATACCGTGGACTTCGATATGGAGAATGATCTGGGCATCTGGTTGGCATGTAGCCTGTCCTTCACGTATCACCATCAATTGGCGGCAAAAGATGGATTTTCCCCTCTTAGGATGGTTGAGTGCAATTTCCCCCGCATAAACAAGAAAGCTTTTCAGACACTTTAAGGGATTATATACGACATTCTTCAAATTTACGAATCAGAACGTGTTTGAAGAAAGACCAAATAGCTTTTGAGCGCCTCCAGAGCGCAGCCACCAAGGTGGTCGCGAACCCGAGCAACGTTACTTACGATACACGTCTTGAAATTCTTGATCTGTGCTCACTTGGATCTCGGCGACTTTGCGGTGATTTAACGCTCCAACACTTCTTCACTGTAGCGACTGATAACGGCGGGGACATAATAGGAAGCTTTTCAAGCTTCGTCCTCAGAACTTTCTTAGGAAACAGTTGTTTTCTTTTGAAACAGCCTTACTCCTGAGGTCGTCAGCAGTGTTTCTGTGGATCATTTTAAAGCTTTGGTTCATTTTCATTTACCTAAAATTTCATTAAGCGAGTAATCTTACTCTGTTTTTTTGTATTTACTGTAATCCCGTAGAGCGGTGCTACACCGTGTTTTCAATGATTGCCTTTCAGATTAACAGACGCCCGGTTACACCGAACAAAGGAAACCGGCTGGATCAGCGAACCCTGGGCCTCTGCCTCGAACCCGTTCACCAATCGCTGAATCAAACGTTCATTGAACCTGTTGAAAACCAGTCACCTTTTAGGTCGTCCCAAGGTCATTACTTGGCGCTTAAGTACAGATAATGGCTTTGGATCCTAAATACGCGGATTTGCCGTGGATTGTTTGTTTCTTTTAAAATCTCAAGTAGTTATCTGTTATTTTAGGCCCATGGGCAACCTGATGTGTACGAGGCTGGCGAGCTACCGGAGGTAGATCAACGAGCATTGAGGGTAGGCTTGTTCTATACTGGCGAATTATTCCCCAAGGACGATACGGACGATGGTATGGCTCCTAAAGAGATTGAAAGCATAAGGCTCTCGGTTAGCGATGCCCATAAGAGGTTCGCTTCATGCAAACTTGACTCATCAAAAGTTGGTGAGTATACTTCCTGGCAACTATGTCGCAATTTCCTCAAAATTGTAGATTTTTCTGATTCGATCGCTGGTCCAGGAAAAATCGGCTACACTATAGTCACAGATGAATACGAAGTTGTAAGTCACCAATTATGTCTGTAATAAATAGCTGCCGCCAAACGCTCGCGACCAGGAGACACTGATGAGTCGACTACAAAGACTGCAGACGGAGGTTGCGCAACTTGTTAACGACGCATCCGCCGTTTCTGATCAAACAAAATCCAACCAGAAAAACCCCGTACACCCAGCTGAGCTGGCTCAACTTGTGGAGTCGCTTCGCGAACAACTTAAACAGATAGAACTGAAGGATTTAGATGTTGGTACATCGACGACTGATGAAGAAAAGATTCTCTTCAGGTTGGTTGCCTCGAATAATTTGTTCCTTGGTCGGGAATCCAGCACATTTATACATAGAAGCGGACCATGTGAACCGTATGAATCAATTCCGCTCTGTACAGCCAGAGGGATTCCGTCCAGTTTGAGGCCTCTCTTTGAGTCGTATGCGATAGGTGAAGTTTACGCGAGCCGCTTCAGCAAAGTAAGGGCCTTCAGTATCACGTGATTATTGTCTTAATCAGTCAGGAGCTTTCGGTAGAGCACCGGCATTTCTGTTTCCGTCCACCGCGTTTCTAAAACCGAAAGTTGCTTTTGACTTGGCTCAAATCATTTCCGGCTTCTAATTGAAGTCTTGATTGAGATCTGCTTTCGTATGTCTCCCAGTGCTCTGATTGGCGATTTAGGGGGAATAAAATGATGCACGAACCCAAGTTGCCCCGGATGAGAAAACCAGAAGGATCATGTGGAGTAGTACAAAATTTGGAGTCATTAATTCAACAAAACAAACCTTGCATAGGTAGAGAGAAGGGGAAGGTCTGAGACTGAGTGGCGAGAGCTGGGACTTATCGGCACAGTGTTACTACGATTAATTGTATCCGCTGTGGGACCTGCAGAGTAGTTATCAGAATTGGGGATCGGGAGGGGCCTGAGAGCTAAATTTGATAGGACAGTGGTGGAGGGGTCAGCAGTAGCATGTTTTCGCCTATCCACCCTGCTGTATGCAGCAGATAGGGCGACCCGGTTTATACCACGAGACCGCCGATGCAGTATGGAAGTGTTTGTGTTGTGAGTATTCATGTTTGTGTGTGGGCTGAGATACTGCCAGGACGCCCAGACCTAGACAGGAGAACGATTAGGGTTCTCAACCAAAGCCTTTGGCTCAAAAGCCTGTACCGCAAGGCAGCGGGTGGGTGGCGGTGTACCAGAAATGGTACGTTTTTCAGGAAGAGATGCCAACCATCTTCCAACCCCCAACCTGGAGGACCAGGAGACTGTGGTTTGTCAGACCTCTACCTGTTGGCCTGCCTGGTATGAGTAACTCTGTCCAGTTTAGCCCAAAAGGTCATCGAGATGCGCAAGCCGTCACACCACGTCAAGGTTCAGTCTCACCGTGAAGTGTACGCTCAAAAATTTCACTCAAGACGCCTGTCAGGCCTAATGGTCGGTAATCGCCTACTGTTGTCGAATTATGGTGACCCTTTCCTAGTCTCCACTAGAACATATAGGTAGGAGGCAATGCCAGAATTCTGACTCTGATTTCGTTCACTTTAACTTGATTACCGCTCGTTCAACATCGTATAGCGCAAACGTGGAGTTAGAAATGAGCCACGGGCACTCCATTATCTGCGAGATGGGAACTAAAGTAGGAACTTGATAGCATCTGTATTTTGTTGACCGATATGGCTTCTCTACTGTGAAGCATCGTGGTCCCAGGTTATTTTTGTTTGGAGAACTCGGCTTGAGCTTGCCATCATCGGATGTCGTTAATTGCTGTGCTACGTGTTTGTGATTCGTATATTCGTGCGCTGTCATTTCTCGTTATTATTGATCGCCGGGTCATAATACCTTTCAGGTTCTGCTTGACAACGTTATAGATCGTTTTTATACACCAAGTGGGCAATTCTGGCATGTTTGACTATGATGTTGCTTGTCTTTTGGTTTATCACAAAGTATGTAAAACTTAATCACAAGCCATATACTTACACTGGAACACCCACGGCTTCCGTCCTTTCCCTCCAACTCCCTTGTGAGGGTTCGGGAGTTGACGTAGCTTCTCCATAAAGTTCTGACGTTTGTGTGATCTGGTGGGTCCCACAAAATTCCCTCGCCCTCCATAACCAGCTTCTTATAGTCAATTCAGCAAAAGTGTAATTTGTATGCCCGTTTTACAAGGAGAAAATACTTAGACGAAAGTTAGATCTTCGTGCGACCATTCTTTCCGGGTGTTCTGCCGGTGACATGTCCGTGCTGTCACTGCAGTGACGAGTTATGTTAAGGTTTAGCCTCGAGGGTATCTGATCGTTCCAGAACCTTGTGGTCACACCAACATGTTAGTGTCCTCTCCCCTACGAGGTTAAAGAGCTTGCGAAAAAGGCCGTTTCCACAAACAGAACTTAATGGCCAACCCCTCTATAAAGAACCGTAGTATACCCCCAAGATTGTTTTCCTCTCTGAAGAGTTCATGTAGAATATTTCGTTCCCTCTGAGTGCACATTCGGGCACCTATGACGAGCGTTCGTGCGGTCTTCGTCTTCTGTCTTTCATCCATTCTTTCCATTTTCGTGATTTGTTGATGTTCTTAAAAAATCAGTCGGATGTTCTGTGGGTCCCAAGAAAGTGCTAAGTGGTTTGCCAGCGGGTGTCAAGTGTGCTCAAATCATTTTACCCATCTGTCTCTAAGCAATCATGCACGCCACTCTAATAAATGTAAACTGCGCTTTTACACTCGTTTTGTTAAATATCCTGCGAAGGTTGATTTTAATCTCACTTTTGTTGCTGCAGTTAAACCGCGTAAGATTATCTATCGTTTCACCCTCTTGAATAATGTGGGTCGCGTTCCTTCTACTAGAGGTCGCATGTACAACTTACTTAATGCGGTTTGGCGTATGTGAGCAAGTTAGACATCCAGTCCGTCAAGAGACCTATTGCGATCAGTTATTTGCATTGCATTAACTTTGTATAGCGTCCAGTTTCCCTATTCATCAACCACACTGATGGCCCCTTATTCACTAATTACCCCTCTCTTTCCCCTAAGCTTATTTATTGGCCGCTTGTTTTTTTTGTAGCAGTATCAGTCCTCACGAAATCACGATGTACAAGTTGCTCTTCTCTGTGACCACGCTCATGTGTTCGAGTTGGTTACGCATTGCTGCAGATATCCTTGTGTTAGTGCGGTTTTTTTTTAGCGCAAGGCTCAATTTCGAGAAGATATCGATCACGCTCAATGAGGCAATTTCAACAGTACTCATATTGTAACTCGTTTTTCTCTTTTGGTCAAGTCGCCTTTTTCCTGTGGTGCCATTCCTGATGTTGCTTGTTAGGAGTTATACAAAATCGTGTGCGTGCTGACCTGATTTGCGCTGTCTTCGGAGCATGCCTTTTCGACCCTAGTATTGCAGTTCACCTGAATTGAAGATGAAGCCGAACCTCGCGGCCAAGTTGAAGTGGGGATTGCACTGAGCTGTAAGACACGGCAGAGTTTGTTAGACTGGATCTCAATAGTGGTAGCCTGTTCGCCGTCAGACCTAGCGTTTCGGTCACAGCTGGTTAACCGGCACCATAAAGACTTGCTTGTTTATCATATCTGCATATACTGCAACAAACTATATCGAATACTGTCAGGAACTCGTACTGTGGTGTACCATTTGGGCTCCTGATATAACTTAAACACTCAGGCTTCGTTGTGCTTGTTGATGATATGATCACACTACGTAGTCTCTTATCCCAGAGCAGAAGCGATTAGTTAGTATTATACTCGGGCACGATCCACTTACAATGACAATCGACTATCACAATTATACTCACCCCACGGGCTCTGCATATTGATATGCGCATTTTAATATAAACAACGGTAACGCGTCACGTGGAGACCATCCTGTGCGTGTCAACAATGCACACAAACGGGTCATATTGTCGTCGACTATCGGCGATGCCATTTCGTTTAAACGTTTTCATTTTGGAGTAACTACCTTGACTCAGACCATGCCGTTGCTCGCTCTCGCCTTGTTTGTCCGTTTGCTCAGAGATCATCTGCCCGTAGTCAAGGTACTCCATTGGAAATTGAGCGACGAGAATATGCTCACAGCGTATCGAATGGCACTGACGGTTAGCTTGAACAGATGATGTGATGATCCAAACGAGTAGTGGGCAAAAATCTCAACTGCTGTGCGAACCACCTCCGAGTTCTTTCCTAAAGGAGCACCAGTGATACGGCAAAAATGGATTTCATTTGATTCGGCAGAAATTCGCAAACAAACTTTTGCTTGCTCCTCCTGACTCCAAATTCACCAAGGACCGCCGTGAACTGAGATGCATACTTACGAGTGTGTAAGTATCGTGAGGCTTACTTCTCCGAACGACCCTAGAGGTTGGAAAAGACAGTTTTATCGGAGGGTGATTGGGTACTGTTTTCCATGATCCGTGGTTCTACTGGTCACTGGTAAGGTGTTAATAAGATTACATGTGAAAAGATAGTTCACAAATTTACTTGTCACAGTCGTTTGACCGGTAGGTCGAGAAACAGTTCAACTGGCCTGAGCCAACTCATTCATCTACGGCTGTGGTAGCCCTTCACATAATGTTTTGCATACCAACCCATCGATTGTTGAGCCGCTAGCTTTTACGTGACCTTGCAGCACCCAGGTGGTTAGTGTATGATCTGATTTCGAGAGATGATGACTGACTTCGAGGCCTAGCTACATGGGGCGTTATCGGCTTACTTGCTGGCACTGTAAGAACAGTGCTCGCGTGCCTTTGGACGCTATCAGAAATAAAAGATCTTAGTCAGTGGCGCTACTGCTATGAGGGCCCTCCTTTTTTTACCTGCGTTTTTTCTATTGTTATGGTGCCTATGGGTAGTAACTGTGTTTCCGAATGAGAATAAGTTGCACTCTGGTTACCTAAATAACATTGAACGAGACCGGGCTAGCCGAAGTAGCGGCGACAAGCAGATTGAAACAGACTGGACGAAGTTAGTATCAAATAACCGAAAACAATAGTCTGCATTGGGCATTATCGCGGATTAACTGATCATGAAGGTTACTCTCACTTTCTCTCTGTCTGATTGGAGAGCGTCATCCTGTGAAAACTCGTTACGCAGGCACAACACTGCATCACAGTTGGTTCAGAGTCAGAGTTATTAAACCTGATTGGTTGCTTGATGGTCATTCCCTATGCGATCACAGCTCCCTCTTCTAAAATGTTCGCTCGCCTGTTGGTTGGTTAGACGGGCACACTTTCTGGATCGTGTGGAGGGTTCTTATTGTTTGCTGTCTGAAGCCGTATTTACTGATGCTTTTTATGGTATGTCGGCCTCTCGGTTGAAGGCATTTTCAGTGGGACCCTTGACGTTCACCTGTAGTTTAACTTTTCTTTGTAGTCGTCGACAGACCGTGGCGTCGTCAAGGTCGCTGATGTCCACCACCTTTGTTTCGGTCTGACGCGTGGTGGTTAACGAGCTGATTAGAGATCATTTTTCGCAAGGTAAACTGTCTCGCTAGAATCCATGCCTCGTGGGGATGATCGGGGGTCCCTGCACTTGAAACACAAAACAGTATGCCGCATTCCTGTGTCGTCGGAGCAAATTGTATGTGGACGTATCCAAAACAGGCAAGAACCTCGGGCTCTCAAAACCAGCAGTAATTTCTGATATTCGAACCATGCTTCCGTTCACTCCTTTGGGGCACGCATGTCTCGATACTGTGCACAGATGTCTACCACCAACACCGTAGAGTCCATTTTTCGTTTTGGTAGCATGGAACTGCTATCCGTTGTCAATGGTCGAAACCTAGGGTGTATCCTCTTCGCCAAAGCGCTTCCGCTTGATTTTAACAGTATACTATGTCTTCAGGGTGGTTGAGACGACTGAGGGTCATTTGGAATGTGATTATTTGGCAACAACGCTTGGTATCTATTAAGGGACAATCCATAGTAGCTCGCATGCATCATGTACTAAGGTGTTTAGGGCTAGATGTCCCAGTTTTCTGGCCGGGATTTAATTTTGTGTAGATAGGTACTACAGTCTTTCGTCAGCCTCCTGATGTCGCAACCAATCTGCGACCACCGGCACACTAATCTCCCGAGTGCTTTTTTCTTCGCTCATTGTTGCTTTTACACAGGGCATCTAGCACCATATCCTGGAGAGTAGGCTACGTTGCCGATGGGTATTTGACACAGTAAACCATCCGGATGAAAATCAGCTCTTTGAACTTGATGAAAGCAGTCTTTTCCCGAGTGTTGATACTGAGTTTCCGTGACAATTGGGTGTGATTGCGCAGCCCGTCCCAGTGTTACTTCTAGAAATAAACTAGGAGCGAATCTGAGGAGACAAACGATTGTCGAAGTTTACAGTACAGACTCACAGCGGAATTTGCTGGTGAATTGAGGTTGGCTGTTTGCAGTTAGCCATGCGAACAGAGGTACGATGCGACAGCGATAACTATAAGGCAGTCCGCTGTCTTATTCCATAAACCCCTGAAAATGCGCGGGGTACCAGTAAGGTCGGATCATCTGTCTAAAAGTGTCGTAGTGCTAAATCCCTCCTCGCTGCGAATATACTAACTATACCACTTTCCATATCTGTTTTCATTTTAGGCACAAGATTTTCCATTACGTGCTAAAGCAAATCACTTTGGTGCATTAGAATTTCCACCTTAGTTTCTTGGACGTGATGGGAAGAACGCGATTGGCCCAACTAACCGTAAGGGACGACCAGTCTCAATTAGAGTGCTTTGCA
The DNA here is from genome assembly GCA_008508345.1 of Paragonimus westermani. Classification (NCBI taxonomy): domain Eukaryota; kingdom Metazoa; phylum Platyhelminthes; class Trematoda; order Plagiorchiida; family Troglotrematidae; genus Paragonimus; species Paragonimus westermani. The sequence continues at coordinate 26,936 of QNGE01001274.1, read as the reverse complement.
TTGGCTACTTTGATAAAGGAAGTGGTTAGGGTTTTTCGAGGGGTGTCAACGGATTTGCTCAATGAGAACGGGGTTAGCGGTCAAAGTGGAACACAGATCACCTGACCCTGTTCCCACTAATTTATCAAACTGCGGGCCGTATTGGTTCCTCTGACAGGCATAGGGTTGCGGGTGGTTAGGGTTGTCTGTGAATCTCACGTCCAATAGGAGTGAGGTTTAGGTTCGTGGTAGACTCTGAGCTGTGATGTGAGATGGAACCAGTTTGTGAGAACATTTTCATTAGTTTTCTCGTCCGTCACGGTGAGACTAGACCTTGACGTGGTGTGACGGCTTGCGCATCTCGATGACCTTTTGGGCTAAACTGGACAGAGTTACTCATACCAGGCAGGCCAACAGGTAGAGGTCTGACAAACCACAGTCTCCTGGTCCTCCAGGTTGGGGGTTGGAAGATGGTTGGCATCTCTTCC
>QNGE01001274.1:0-22693 GCA_008508345.1 Paragonimus westermani | reverse complement strand
GGACACAGCAAACACCGGCTTGGTGTCTCTGTGGTTGTCACATAGACTTCGGGTCCGCTTTTTGAAAACGGGACTTACCGTTGATAAGCACGAGTCATAAGGCGTCCCTTCATATTCCCAAATCGCCTGAAGGATTTTTGTCAGCTCCGATATCGACCTTTCCCCACCATCCTTGAGAAGAGAGGGAGAGGTGGAACCTTGTTACGCTTGAGTAAATTCAGCTGTAGACTCACTTCTGCTTCCGATGGAGGGCCGTCTGGAACACAATAACTGACCATTCGGGTTCCGTCGTCGACACGGTCCGGTTGAGTTCAGTTGAACTGTTCATCAAAAGTTTCGTTCCACCTGTCAAGTTGGCGCGATTGGTCAGTGATAAGTGAGTCATCTTTTCCACATTGGTCTCATTTACACTGACTCGATGGCCAGTACAGCCACGGATCAGAGGAAGAAGCTTCCTGCTATTCCCGGATAAAAAGGCTTGTTCCACCTGTTTCGACTGTTCTACCAATTGATGCAAGGCGGAATCGAGCGAGGCTTCTTCATGAGGTTTATCGACGTGGCAGAAATCCAGTCCGGTCGCAAGTGCAGGAACCCCTTCGAAACACATCTTCACAGCAAGCTTTCATATCTGCTACGATTTGTCCCCAGTGTTCGTTATCTTCTATCACCTGACTGGAACTGGGTAGTTTGTTCACCAATGTTTCTCGGCAAGTCCTGTTAACTCTGTCTTCGCTCGAATACCAGTTACTTGTCTTGCATTTGCAGATGTGTGACCTCTGGACAAACGGGGAGACAAGGCGGGCAAACAAAACAGCGTGATCTGAGTACAGATGGTTGACATAAATTGCTGGACAATCTTCAACAGGGAAAAGACCCTTGTAACTGACTGATATTTTATCGAGTTGTGTCCATGGCTGAGAAGCATACGGAGTTCTCCAAGTAACACATTGCCTCTTCCTGTGTTGAAATGCGGCACACTAAGTGCAGGAACCATGAGATACCCTCAGCTGTAGCAGTCTTTCGTCATTGCCAGTGCGTTGTGCCCGGACACCAGACATACCTTCCAGCCACTTCTTTTCTGGAGAAAGACCAAGCTGAGCATTAAAATCGCCTGCGAATATGATAATGTCTGAGCGTTTAATCTGACTCAGAAGGTCAATAGGGACGTCACAAAATGCATTCTTGGTAACACTCGAACAGCTGTCGGTTGGAGCATCGGTCTATATAATGAATGTACAGTGCTTGTCTGATTTGCGTTACCAGATTTTAATCGGTGATCACTTAGATTATCGAGTATTCCCTGACAAGTGACCCTAGGTTAGGTCGTTTGTAACGAGACGAGTGGAACTCAGCGCGATTGTCACTCCAGCTTGACTGCGAGACTCGGCTTTGGTCTCACTAATGATCTTGAAAGAGTATCGCTCGGATCGACAGTTATTTGGAACGATTCGAATAGGCCCATGCGTTCATTTGATGTCAAATGTGTTTTTGCGAACAGTTTGTTTTCGGTTGTTCATCATCGGGCCAATTACATAACATTTTATACCATTATGGTTGCCAAGCGAGAAAAAATCAAGGGCAATTAGTCACATAACTACTTCAAACGGTTATGAATTGAAAGACAATTAGTTGACAAAATTGACTTCCGGAGTTGTCATGTGGGTAACGGAGGGCCTGAACAAACTTCTTGTGAGCGCACAACTGTGGATTGCGCAACCGAATTCCCATCGCTCTCGTGGTGGCAGAATACGAAATTTGTCTCCTCTAGATTGACTGCTGGGCAAGCGGCGAATGGGCTGGAAAGCCAGTTCCGTGGAGAAGTTTGTTCAGGCCCTACGGTTACTATGGCTCCCCGTTGCCCACTTGACAACTCCAGAGGTCAATTTTGTCAACTAATTATCCTCTAATTCACAACCGTTTGACGTAGTTATCTTAAAGTGAGATTAAGTGGCTAACAGTGCCAAAATCGTAGAAACGAAGTGCACATTAACTTCCAGACTTGAGAGGATACTTGCCAGAGCAGCCTACTTGCCGGCTGGTGGGGGAGTGGGAACATTTAAGATGTCACTGTTTACCAGTTGTCTTGGCTTTAGACGACAATTATTACCAGAGGGCACAAAGAGGGAGGGGACAGTAAAATAGAGAATTTGTAGTGAATAAATAATGTCACTATGGGGAAGACGATAACTTCAGATACGTCCCGGTTGCTTATTTCGCAGAAGAGGGCTGACTTGATGCACCGCACCCAAGAGTCTGACCTGCGATGCAGTCGGATACAGGGTTTTCGTAGGTTACTCTAACTGCAGGCAATGACTCAAGAATCTGACTCACTTGACATTTAGGGCTTACCGTTTTCCGGGGATGCAGTGACTAGGACGTTGATATCTGATTCTGTTTACTGCTGCATGCCATGGATCTATTCAGAGCTGTATCAGGCTTTAGGATCATACCAAGTGTTTTTCGACCGTAGGCGATACTGCGGTGACAGTTACAGCCAACCGTTTGGCGATCGGAGTGTTCTGTGTGAGGATACCTCTTCTAACTCTGTTCTTCCTGACTAAGAAGATGGCAGTGCCAAAACCATGGAAAATATTCTGCTGTATGCCCATAGCATCGTGCCACACTAACTAAGCACACCTACGTAGTCACTAGTGCGACATACAATCATATGAGTGCATGTGCTTTTCGTTTGACTGCTCTCCTTGGGTCTATCTAACAAGGTTGTATCTGGAAAGACAGAAGCCCTCCGGATCGATGCAGTGCACACATCTGACCAAAACATCATCGTAACGGAGTAAGTCAGGGCCAAAGTGACGTGGTCATCTTTGCCCTCCAAATATACCTGTGGAGTTTGCATGAAGTCCTTTGAATTCTTGACAAGACACATTTGATGTTCGCAAGACCTCATTGGATTTTGGTTGTTTCGTTGGATTTTAATCTGTCGACACTACCTGTTGTCATAGAAGTTTCTTCAACTTCACGTTTGGATATTTGGTATGCGGTTCCAGAGTACTAAATCCTTAAGCAGGTAATAGAGTTCCCATCAACCAACAGTCAAAGTGAGTTGATTGATTGTCCTATTTGACGCATTTCTGGATGCCGTGTCGTAGTTCGAGTCTTTCGGCCCACTGTTTTATTTTAGCAGCTGGTCAGTCGTGAGCACCTCCGTTGTGAACCCGGTTTATAGCAATCGTCTTTCGGAATGCTACTGTTGTACCGGGCAGGCAACTGTATTCAGATCGCTCATCTAGGATTGAACAAAGTGGAGCTAATGACTAGCGGCTACAAGAAGACAAGCTTGGCTGAACGTAGTTGGCATTGAACAACTCACTTGCTGTGCAACTAAAAAGCATGACTCTACGAAAACCCAATGTTTGGGTGCATCACACAACATCGCCGTCGAGCTTAAGTGATGATCAACTTTCTTCTGTTACGATAGGAACTGTAATGGCGTTCGCCAAGTCACCACAGTGTAAAGATTTTAGCGAAAAAAACTTACACTAGCCCCCTCGATTGATGCACATTCAATGTGGTTAACGCGTGCGAATTCTGCTGCGAATACATCCTCATTGGGGGTTGCATAACTCACCCAGATGTACTTACCCTCAGTTAAAAAAATCCGAGAAGGGTACGCAAGTAAACAAGTAAGAACTCATTTTTTGTAAGTCTGCAATCTGCAGTCGTCTTTCGTTGTGTTCGAAGCTAAGGAAGACACCTGGTAACCCGCTGATTCGAACTTTTTAGTAACGTTGAACCTGTTGAACAGTGTTTCATTTGTTGGCGAATGGGTGGATATTAGCCCATTTTAGATATAAATGGGGCTATGCATTAGTAATAAACTCCTTCTCCGGATTTTTCGAATTTTCTGGTGTTAAACGTGTTTGTTGGCTCCTTCGCTGAACACGGGGTTATCAGTGAACGTAATCAGGAGGGCGGTTATTTCTCCTATAGACCAGTGTTCTAAAGTCATGCGACTCAAAGACAAGAAAGAATTAGTGGGAAATTGAAAGAGTGGATTGCAGAAGGACGCTTCAACTTTAGTATTATCGGGATTTGAGACCAATTCTGAGTGACGTTCCACCAGCAAGCTCATTTCTCACGTCGGACCTTTAAACTTGTGTATTGGATGAAATTATCTGATTTAATGAGTTTTCATTGTCTTACTTGTAGTATTCAGTTAATACATGTTGAACGAGGGAACATGACGTTGTGATTAGGAAGTTAAGGAAGCGATGAGTTGAAACTTTTGAGTAATATTGCTCTGATCATTTGGGCATCCTGACTGTTAATTGCAACTAATTGCGTCCCAATGTTTTAGTGCGGTGCTTCAGACAAGCTTGTGGCGAGTTCACTCAAGCAGTGGTCGTGTCACAAGTGATGATAGCAGGAATTTGAGACTGCTGGTCCAACCAAGAATTTCCATTACCACTTAATTTTAAAGAAGCAGAACACTAGCCCACTGTTTTGTTGAGGTAAGCCGACCGCGAAGTTTCTCTGGATTCGAGAGCTGTGATCATCTTTATCACCATCTTTGTTGGCGTTATACCAATGGTTGTTACATGCAGATCGACGGTGTTAGTTTGATATAATTTACATTTAAAGCATAAGTACGCTATTGTTCTGTCCTCAGGAAACTTCTTATATCTTACCACACCAAACCAATCGACCGTGATGGGTTTCAAGAATCTCTACACGTAGTTGATGTGATAGTTCAGTTGCTGGGATGATTTTCACCGTTCAGCGTAAGTGTAACATATACTTCATTCTCGGTCAACTTGGTTGGTCCAAGCTTCAGTCTTTTTTACGCTGGTGAGCACACCACAGTTGTGAAGGAGGCCAACGTACACTTATCTTGTTATTTGGTGGTTAATACTACTACTTTGCGTGTTTATTTTTGGGCGGACAAAATTGCGGTGACTAAAATGGGAAATTGCGCGATTTTAGATCATGTCATTTTCAAAGACTCCGTATTTCTTGTGCATCATCTCACTTATTTGTCTTCTTTGTCCGTTCAGTAAACTTGTTGGACAAATTGAGGCCTTCAAACCGGACAAGCGAGATAATCGGCAACCGGCCAGTTCAGCCCATCTGGTGTACGAGATTTATGACCGCCCGGATTTATCCAAACATGCTGACCTGGAAAAAGTAATATGTCCACCTGGTTTATACTTTTTTGACTTCAGTGTACGATGTTCCACAACTTCGATGCGCTTCTCTATTGAACGTAGTTTCATCGCCCTTATCATGACATCCATTGTACTGCTGTGGGTTTTTAGACGACTGAATGAACAATTATGCACACAGGTGCGACAAATTGTCTCTTGGTAGCAGCACCATTTACCAAGCTTGTGTGCGGAAGTTTTTATCGATCATCCTAACTCTTGCTGAAGAAGCGCTATATAGAAACACAAACTATCTTCGTTTTGTGTATCTGTGTGTGCGAGATTCATTTCAATCGACTTCTACTGTTGCAATTATCAGAAATACGCTAACTGTAATCTGTATGTAATTTACGTGTTATTTTATACTCAGAGTTCGTATGGCAGATTTTGTGTTCATCAGGCGAAGGAAAGTAACTTCAGCCACTAGTATCGTATGAACCGCATAGTGTTCGTTTTTCGGGTTAAGGGAATGGCGAGTAATTTGATACCTTCACCTTGAGTTGCTGGGCTACGTACTGAATTCACCCTACCTATTCTCCCTCTTCTGATATCCGTCAACTTTTTGTGTCATGCGAACGTTGTCAGTTAATTCCTCGATCAAACCATAACGGGTTAAAACCGAAAGAGTTATAGGTTTCGAAGAGTTTCGACCCACTCGGAGAGCATCTACCAAGCGATTTAAATCAGACAGTTTACATTGTACATGCTTCATATAAGGCAGTCACCAACTAACACCTGGTGGTGTTCAGTATGATGTGTATGGATGTACGGTTTATCTGAGGTCACAAGGTGAAAATACCACGTGCGAATGGGGATGAACAGTTATTGTGTGCCTGCATGCATTTGATCTGTGTGCGTGGAGATAGAGTGGGCGATGAGGATACTGCAGACCTTTCATACGTGATATCATTATTGTCCGCCCACTAAATCATGTCAAATAACTGACAATTACAGACCATCGGATCGGTTCATTGCCTGTGGTGTATTAGCAATCATCAAGGCCTCTTCCGGTAGGCGTTGTTTGTGGTTACAGAAACCATTTTTCAATACAGTCGGATGGTCGAAGTCAACTTGATGTTGGTTGAGGATTGCGTGTGCCGCGATGGCCGAATCATGTTATAATTTCCGGGATTGTTGGGCGTCGGTAGGCGTCTTACTACACCTTTGGTACGTAATTCTGGCTGTCGGGCGGTTTGTTCAATGTAAGAGGCTTGACAGTTCTTATATTCAATTCGAACCACACAGTCTAGCGGCTCCAGAACTGTTCGCTTGTCCTTTGAGTGGAATAACTTATTCTTTATATATATATTCCCTCATCCGTTCTGTCTCCGGTTCGGAAGTGCTATCTTCTGCAGATAGTTTGTATTGGAAGTGACACTGTTTGCTGTTATGATTGCTACAAAAACCAGGCCCCAGCTTCATTTTGGCACGGCCACTATGGCGATTGAATCAGGCTACATATGGCCTACTGTTGGTGATTTCCGTGGACCTTGTAGATCATTTTGGATATCAGCTTTCAATATGCGTACACAAGTGCGTACCCTAGACACTCTTGTCATTGATGTGCACTGCTTCTTAAAGAGACGCACATGGCTGCGTAATCCGATGGCCGTCTTCATGTTCTGACGTGATGTTTCATCGACGCCTCTCCTAATGCTCCACAGCATGGGCATCTGACCAAGTGAGTGTCACTGTTGTCTTGAACAATAGGGCCGAACCCTCTGCTGCACTGGATCCCGGTTAGTAGTCGGTTTTGTGCGTATAGCTTCGCACGCTCCGACAGGCTATAACTCGAGGGTGCTCAGAAATCGATCCTACCAACGTTTCCCTGCTTTTTTCGTCATTTACTCCGAACGGAATTTGCGATTCTGGCCAGACACTGATGTTCTCGAGTCATTCATTGGTTATCAAATAAGACTCACTTGAGAGGACAGCCCAATTTTGATATTTCCTCTCGGACAACGGGTTCAGGGAGCTGAATCTGTTTTCAATCCATCATGTGCTGCTCGTCAGTGCGAGTTTTCCCAACCCAGAAAGTCGCCCCATCAGCTTGCCTTCCCATTCGTCACAGGTGTGGATACAATTCATTCGCACCTCAATTAGCCACGAGCGGCGAAACTGGGCGATTTTGACGTTTGTGCTGGTCCATGTACTGCGGCCTTAGCCATGTGTTGGTTTGTGCGGAAGCGTCCAAGCGTCTTAATAAGGCCTCACGGAGTAAAAAACAAACTGCTGGACGTAAAAAAAGCCGCCATGTGCAATAAAAATGGCCAGCTACCAACTTGAGCGTATCGATAGACCAAACCCTGCTCTACTGAATAGATTTTTGGACACAGGAAAGTCATCATTTAGTTGTCGTTGGGTTTATGCGCATTCTCTCAACACCCTTGATGTAGTCCGTTATTGCTGACCACTAGCGCTTCTTTCTGAAGCTTGATCTCCCAAGGAGCTCACGGAAGGACCGTGAAACCTGATCAGAGCAGGTAGTCAAGATTGAGCCAGTTGGTACATATGAAGATCTCCGAAACCCTCTCCAATCTCTTCAGGTCAGCAGTATCAAACGAATGGGATAATCTATAAGTCTGTGAAGACGTTTGGAAGGCTTATCGGTGTGTTTCCAGTCGAAATTTAACTAGCCTTGTGCACTAGCCGTTCTCGCTTGCAAATGACATATCCCCAGCATAGGGAGCGACCAGAAAGGATGTTCATAATTTTACTCTCTATAGGGCGTTATCTGCAAACTATATTTATAAAACCGCTTTAAAGGACGGTGGAAATGCGCTCACTGGGGAGATGTCCATTCGAAGATTTGCAATACTGAGAAACTTTCCCCTGCATAGAAAAAACGACAATATTTGTACAGACCAACAGAATTATTCTAATTTCAGGTACGTCCGAACTGCCAGTGTCGTATTCGCAGTTTATCCTAAAATCATGAAGAGCGAGCTGAACTTCGCGCAGACCGTGAATGCATTACTCAACTCTTCACCAGCTGTTTGAACGCCGCCACGGCCAACAGTGGTTGTGTTCCTGGAAATCACGGTGCCTTTCGATTTTTCTAAAAAAACTGTTCACGGGAGTCACTCGTTAAGCATAGGAGCATCTGATAGGTGTGTCCATTCTGGAACCATTACTCAGTGAGATATGGTCAAGACGCATGATGAGCTAAGGCTTCTCCTGACTACCTTCAATGGAATGCGGAAAGACTGTTCCGTCCCCTCCTTTCTTTCCAACTTTGCAGTGGATGATCCTTTTCACAAAGCTATAGACGATCCCACTGGTGGTGGCGTGAGACCTCTCTCAGGGGACGAAACCATAGTCTTAAACTATGCCAATGGCGTCGCCTTCCCTGGTGATACTACGCAGGCGGTCCAAGACGCGTTGGATTGTTCGGCAATTTGGGTATCACGATACAGTGTGCTTTGCCCCGTTTAACTGCGAACCACCTCTTCAGCATCGACAGTTTTTGCTTGCACTCATTCTGCATGGTGGCGGTCTGGATTTACTCGAAAGCCTTATCCACTTCAGATGTCTCATCAAAACTAATGATGGCGTTGAAGAAGAGATATTGCACATCGCTGATACCCGGCTAGCATTTGCTAACTTGCAACACCTATGACGCCAGCATGGCACATATTTCTCAATAAACGGCCAGATGTACAACAGAACTGTACCCGCCGTTACACTATGGCCGTAAAACCTGGCCTCTTCACATTGATAACGTTAGTGAACTGTTTCTTTCTGGCAGCCGTTCTCAGAACGTTGCTTGCGTGTGGCTTCGTCCGTTAAGGGGAAATGATGTCATGTTTAACTTATGTTGGTTTTACTTGGCTCGCACGTTGTAACCAGCTACAAACTTGTTACGGTCGTCCTCGGCTATTATTGCATGCAAAATAAATAAATAAGTTATCATTCTCTGTCGATTTTCATTGTGCACCTTTTGCTACGTTTTTTCATGTTGTTCTAATTATTCGTCCATCTGTTTTCACAGTGGTCAATAATAATAAATCACAGGCTGAAGGTTTCTTGAACACTAACCTTTGGCTACAAACATTAGAGGAGACGGTGGTCACCTGGGTTCATTGACTTGTACTGTCGTTTGTTGGACTGTATTGTCAGTGGAATAAAGGTACATAATATACGGGGTTGTGAAAAGCTCAAGGATGTTAGTTATCTCATCACTGCTGTCGGGTTGTCGTTTGCAACTTGTTTGTTTTACCACCTGAATTTGCATTTGAAAAATCATTGTTGTTTGACGCTCATAAACTGCGGGTTAATCACGTCATCGTAAGCCCATATGTCCATGTTTGACTGCTATATAATCATGTATCAGTGGTCTTAAGAATGTAAACCATTCACCGGAGAGAACGCAAATAAACTGCTGATAATAAGAGTGAAAGGGAGCTCAATGCTTAAAATCCCTGCTGTCCGTCACCATACTGCCAAGACCAAACTGCTTACATTCTGCGAGGTTACTAGTAAAAAATCTCAATAGACAACAACACTAATTTCGACCAAGACAGTTTTAAGCGAAAGTAAGGTGTCGCCAACATGTCGGCTTTCATTGTTGTATCTCATTAATTACAATTGCTTCATAGACAACGGAACCAAACAAATGTTCACGCAGCTAAGTCACACTGACTGTCATCTCCCTAATGTCTCCAGCCATCGACTTCGTGATTCGCGAGCGCCTCTGCCCGGGACTTCATTTCCCTATATCAAGCCACTGCACACCTTACGTTAATCTCCTACTATCATAATCATCAAAGCAGACAACAGTTTGGCCAGAAAGTACTGTGGCTCAGGTCGCCGCTCACTTCAACAGTGACGTGGAATATCTTAGAGGAAAACGTTACTACGAGGGTTGAAAATTAATAAAAGATTAAGCGGAAGAAATTGAGGTGGTGTGGATGCAGGTGTGCTATTGACTACGGCACATCGCCACCTGGGATGGCGTTTACAACCAGCGATTTGAATGATCACGAAAACCACAGCCAAGCAGACGATACTTACCCACTTTGCTCAATGGAGCAGTCAGGGTCTTCATACTTCGTGGCCACACTGTTGCTTGACCACCACGCGGTTTCACTCAACTGTTGGTGGCCTCAGTATATCGTATCAGGTAAGTTCAACACTCAGCTGGCGTGCAGAGTACGTGACCCAACCTGCCACCTGCTTTTGAGACACTGACGGTTGAAGAGGGATATTTTGTGAACATCGTCCATGCGAACCGTGCAGATTTTCAGCCGTATAAAACTGTGGCACTGTTTGCTCTGTTTTTCACTGAACAACTGAGGTCACGTAGACCTCACATTTGGTGAAGGTTGGTAAACGCCATCCAAGCTGTAGTTACATAATTTATGAGATCATCGAACACTCCGTCAGCTCGGTTGTAAGTCTCATGGTACACCTACTTCTCGGTTACCGCCAGCTACCCACTACCAAGAATGAGAGCAGACAGAGATTCTTGCCTATTATGAGACGACACCTTATGCTTAGGAGGTGCAACAGTCCTACCAAGCCGACAACCTGAAGCTTCTAATTTGTCTAAAATGTTATGGTCTTCGTATGAACCCTCTGAGATTGGATTAATTTCGTCTCTATGTTCTGGGTCTCTAAGTCTGGCAGATACGAGTCCGTCGGCACCATCATTCACAGTATGCCAGTGCACACTCCAGTGTCACGTTTAACGCGACTCCGGATGGGAAGTAAGAGGCTAGACAGCTTTGTCATGTTACAGGTCGGCGGTAAGCTGCCGTATGTCTTAACCTAGCCTGAATTCTCTGTAATTTTCTTTAGAGATCTCGATAAACTTCTCCGACATACTCCGTTTTCTCGCGGATATGTTATTTCCGTGCCTCGTTCAATCACGAAGTACGGTGGCTTCAAGCAACTTCGACACCATGTGAATCTGGCTTATTCCTTAGTCGTTTACACAACCCCTTTTGAAAATCGAGACAATGTTGATCAGGCCCCTGACATTTAGAATTACCACTTTCCCAGAGTTCCTGGAGCACAGCCGTCAGTTCTTTGATAAAGACTGAGCTCCACCTGTAGAACGATATGAGAATTCATCCGGGCCGGGTATCTTGTGACGTTTTAGGAGTCTGATCAAAGTTTTCGTCCCCGAGGATGGAGAAGTGTCAGTAGGCTAGGTGACTAGTTGAACTGCTGTTAAAAATATTCAACCCAGCTTCTCAAGCTTCGTTGCAGATTACAGTTAAGTTTACCGTTCTCTTCTCAGATTGCCTCACTCACAATTGGCTTCCTGCTTTCATTAATCAAATAAGATGGAAAAAATTTCCGGATTTCCGCGTAGCAGTGATTTATTCTGTCTCAATAGCTTGTTGTATCCACTGTTCTCCGCGATCTTTTCTCAGTTGCTTTCCGACTTTACGGCAACTATCTTTGGGAACCGAAACACACTCGCTTCAACGAGCTGAGAGCTCAGCTAATAATGTGCGATGTGGTAAACAGCGGGTTGACGTCCCTTCTGTATGACTTTGATCTAAACTTGTGCATTTGTTAAATTTGGGTAAATGAACACATCTAAGTGTAACTATTAATAAACTCCTTCCCAACTTCGATTGATTACCCCGCAGTACCTCTTGATGGTGTGTGCAATTTATCACAAACCCCGGTGCTCAGGTATCTGTATACCCACAGCATCCTCCAACTTTGGTGGTCACCTTTTTAATACGTATACCAGGCCCGAGTTATAATCTCGTTTTAACTAGTCTCGCGATAGTGCCATATTTATTATGTTGTTAACCGTCCACACTATATCCATTTTTACACCATACATCCCGATAGCAGTATACATATCCGACAATGGCTCTCATTTTACCGTTTATATGGGAATGAAACTTTACAGATCGGTGACTTGGACCGTCGCATACAAAGGTTGGAGGCCCTTATTGGTCAGCCAGATCCCTCCAAGCTATCCGCACTCACTGCAGACACGGCGCAGCTTAGTCTAATGGAGGCTGCCACTCGCCTTTCCGCCCGTACCGCTCTACTCCAACCCAATCATTTGGACATGATTGAGACACGTTTGTCCGCACTGCAGACCAAACTGCAAGCAATAACGGAAAAGCGCGAGACCATATCAGACGCGGACACTCAGAACAAGGTGGGTTGGCCTTACCCTCGTTTGCGATTTTCACACATCACTACCCTGCTTTACTTTAGCAAATATTCCAATTGTTGTTTGAAGTGATGTTTCGTGGCTGCATGCCAACACTCACGAGGTCGAATTACTTTCTTGTGGCTGTACCTTTATCAGACCGTCATTCATGTAGGATTATGCGCAATGACTGCCAATCCGACGGCTTCTTGAGCTTTTCCTTTCAGTCTAATACACATCAAACATGGAAACATTTGAGTCTAGCGAACGATTGAGGTTTCATTTACCGACTGCGTTGTTCGTTCAGTCAAAATCCGGTCCAGTTTGACCAGCTGTAGTAGTGAGTATAATTGTTTTGCACGTGCTTGTGTTATGCGCAAGCACTGGACACAATTCTGCGTGTAAAGGTTTTTCCAACCTTGCCTGTATGTTTAGACAGAGCGTTTTGACTAAACCACTGATGAAGGGGCTTAACAACCGTGATATATCGTTTTGACTAGTAGTGCCTTCGTTGAACACTATTCGCACAAAATGGGCCCCTACCAAGCACCACCACCAACAACAACCGAGTCCAGGAAACTTGTCTTCCGTTCAGGTGTTACTCGTCTAAGGTTTTGGGAATGTCAGTTTTGAGGACGGACTCGAGTGGTGTGTTGCACTATGGTTCTGTTTACGCGGTACCAGATCTATTCGGCCCTCCAGAGTCAAAATGATTTTTTGGGCGTACGCGTCTGCTTATTTGGAGATGGTCTACTGGCGACTAGCCAGAATGGAGGATTTCATGGACAGCGACTCAACTACCTGATGTTTACAGAATCAATTGTGTAGGGTGGAAAATTTCATAATTTAAATGAGACCCACTCGCGAAAGTTGTGGGCTTCGATTCAGCTCAATCGCGCTAAACGCTTCATCAGCTGAGTTACGAAGCCGGAAGTTCGAAAGTTTTACATTTGAACTCCGTTACCCACCCAACTATGGTATCCACTAAATGATCCAGGAGACTGACTACTCAAGCAGGTTTCTCACGCTGGAATTCAACAACCTTACTACTGAGCGGTGGAATTGTTTTATTTATGTAGTGTGATTTATTCGATAATTTAGATGAGACCACGTTGCAAGAAATATGTGGGTTTCGGTTGGATCCAAACCAATGAATTTCGGAGTCGCCCTCATCTTATTAGCCTTTTTAGGTAGGTAATTTTCCAGCGCGCCATGGCTTTTAGTGGCCTGTCTATGCAAGCCCAATAAACACCACGCCTTTTTAGTTAGGCCGAAAAGGGTGTATGCTTGTTTTCAGACGAAATCCGATTATGGAGCTGGGCATAGTGGGAAGAGCTTCATAGGGACGAAGGATTTCACAAGTTCAGGACAAAAATGATTTGGTATCTTACTGGATTCGCCGTCTGACAGTCTTATGAACTAGGATTAATGTCGAAGCAATTCGAGTTGGTCACAACACCCGTATGTGGCGGATTCAACAAACAGATTAGAACGGCCAGTATACTCATTTTTTCAGTTACGTACCGCTCAGACAGAAGAGAAACCTCGTTCGTAGTTTAACACACAGAGCTATGAGGATATGTACTGATGACATGATTGAAACAGAAATGGTTTTTTTACGGCGGATACTCGCAGAGAACTCTTATCCTGTAAAATTCGTGGATAAACATATGGAACTGACAGAACCAAAAGTTAAGCTCCTATCTGCGGAAAAGAAGTCCGTTTACATGACGCTAGCTTACAAAGGCGAGGCCTTGGCCGAATTGGTGACTCGCAGAATACGTAACGCAATTGAAAAGACCTACAATGCGGCACAACTGCGAATCACATTCGGATCAAACCCGGTAGTCCACGTACAACTCAAAGATACGTTGCCTAAATGTGTGACTTCATTTTGTGTTTACTCCTTCAAATGCTCCTGTGGAGCAAGTTACGTCGGTCGCACAACCAGGCGCCTTTCTCAGAGGATACGTGAGCACCACCCCACTTGGCTAGCTAAGGGCGAGGTGAAGTCCATTTCGAGTGCAATTCTGGCGCACCTTGTAGACACAGGGCACCAAATCTCCCCAGAAGTGGCTTTCCAGCCCATTTACCGCCTGCCCAGCCGTCAATCTAGAGGAGTCAAATTTCGTATTCTGGCCACCGCGGAAGCGATCGGAATCCGGTTGCGCAATCCACAGTTGTGCGCTCAGAAGAAATTTGTTCAGACCCTACGGTTACCATGGCCCCCCATTACCCACTTGACAACTCCGGAGGTCAATTTTGTTACTTAATTGTCGTCCAATTCACAACCGTTTGATGTAGTTATGTGACTAATTGCTCTTGATTTCTTCTCGCTTGACAACCATGATGGTATAAAATGTTATGTAATTGGCCCGATGATGAATAACCGAAAACAGACTGTTCGCCAAAATCACCTTTGTCTTCTAACAAACAGATTAGACATGACTGTCATTAGAAACTGGCTCAGTTAAAGTCGAGCTTCACGGTGTTATGGTGAGTGTGCACTGAAGCTTGCCTATAGGTAAGGAAGGAGTGGTGCATCTTTTTTGTGATGGTAACGCAGCAGTCAATGGTGTGCCCACACTCATAACATTAGTCTTGTTTTGTCCTTTTCATTCTCCCCGGAGGAAATGTTTCTCCCGAATTATTCCGCGTCTCCATAGTGAGCGGCGGCTCAGACCACAGTACCTTTCGGCCAAATTCATGGCCATTATGAATGAACGAACCGTGTAGCCTAGTTGCAGTGATGAGTGATCTCACTTTACGTGTCCGATTTTCAATCTGTGAACTCGCCTGTTAGCCCACCCTAGACTGATTTGCTGATACCTCACCCAACCGGTCATTCGTTGACAAACGCCCTTGTGGCGCACCGCTTTTCACTTATTCGTTCCAAAAATGCAGATCGCTGAATTATATGAACTCGTTAAAAAATGGGATGACGTGGTCGACAGTTTGCCAATGATAGTCGAACGTTTGTCCGAATTAAAAAGTCTCCACGAGGAAGGTAAGTTTTATCAAATAACTGTTTTCTATCTCATCAAGTACGTAGGTGTTCAGTTTGCTCAAAAGTGTTGGTTTCACACTTGAATGCGTGAATTTATTACGACTAAGCACGACAAAAATGCTGGTGATCGTTCGCAGGTCGCATATTCCTATCTTCAAGTATTTCATGCATATAGCAACAAGTGTGTACGTAAATTGGCTTCCTTGTGCCAGAGTGTTTAAATCGCTTGTGTCATTTGCATTACGCTTCTAACGGTGATGAATGCAAAAGGTTGTAAATTTCACGTTGGTTGTGATGGGTGTTCGCACATTCTGAACAGGTTCATTAGCAAACAAACTTAAGATTATACAAATTCACGTATACTCGTCAGGTATCTGTCGAATCGTTTTTATTTGGCAGTTTTGCGCTCCTTCCAGTCCTACACCTGAATAAGAAACGACCGCTCGCAGAGGGACACTGGCGATCTCTGCTTGTTCAGTTTCACAGTTTACTACAGACCTCACAATTATGGTTTGTGATACAAGCTACCTGTTACGCGCATGTCTCTAGTGCTTTCTAGCGTTTTGTCTATTCGCTCAAAATTCATCCGATGAGGGTTTTACTCACTAAACATATTACTTATCACCTTCCTGAAGCCTCGGAATTCAGCAACGCTCTCTCAGCCTTGGAACTCAGTCAGAAATCTGTGGAGGAAAATCTGAACACGTATACCAAATTGCTTGACTCAGTGAGTTGCCGTTCATTTGCTTACGCTATCCTTCTTCGTTCAGGTGGACAAGAATCTGAAAGAAAACATGCAAACAGTGCAGAAGAATTTTGCCAGCCTAGAATCTCGTTTATCCTAAGCCGGTGGTGTCGAGCCTTCGTTTTTTGCACTAACGACACTCGTTTTATGAACACACCCATAACGTTGCCTTTGCACCCACTGGATTCGGTTCCCCTGACTTCTTATCTTCGATATTCACATTCTTTGCAATTTGTCTCGAGGTGAAGGAATATATCCTGTTGACAGCGCTTTCTGGTTTGTCTTTCTGTGTAGACATTTCTGAGTTCGAGGCAACTCAGTGAGCACCATGACGACTACTAATTACACATTCACAGACCGTATTTATTGCCACAAATGGGGCAGCTTTCATTTCAGGCCGCGATACGTAACCGCTGTAGGTTGAAGACGCCACGTTTTGATAATATCAATAAGTAGTCGGAGAGTTGGTTAACGAATTGGACGAAATCCGTACTTGATCGCAGCCAGCCTCTTGCGAGAAAGCACTATACTGGAATTTCGTTCTTGTCAGCGTGGACCAACGATGCACATCCATGTCACACATGAGATTTGAACTCCGGTCCACGTTCTCATGGAGCAACTGCGTTAATCACTACGCCAGTGATATCACATCAGGCACCACCGATCTGTCATACCTGCGCGTTTGTGAGTAACGCTTAGGTTGCTTGATCATCTCGAGGAAGATACAGTTAACACTTTAGTCTTGGCAAATATATACATTTTGAGATTTTTGATAATCAAAGTTTGTATTCAACCACTCAACGGATGGCATCAGCAAGTAAGCAGCAAAGTCAGGGAGCAAACATTTCATAATGAGGTTTAAGTGAGATAACTTGTTTGCACGTACAGAGACGTTTTGATTTACAACCAGCGCGAACTGGGAAATATGCTGCAACTTGAGGCTGTGTTAAAGCAGGGTCGTGAGGCACGCTCGCTCACAAATAAACCCATCGCAATTTCCAACACCGGTTGTGTTCCAGAGACAGCATGAACGAAGGCCTTGTTGCCCTACTCTAAACAAATGCTCAGACAATTGTCTAGTCTGCTACTGCACGTTTTATGTCCGGACAAATTCCACTGTCTATACCAGCGCATACAGCAGACCGTTTACATATCCACAAGAGAAAGCAGATGAAAAATCAGGGAAAGACAACTGTCACTACAGTGATAGCGACAATCTTACAAACAATTGTTTCAGAACATGCAACTCAGGTATGAACTTTCAGACAGCAAGAGCCTTGGGAAGACAGTGTTCGGCTTTCACGTTGAGTGCAGAATGTGAAATGCCGTTGCCAGATCACTAGTTTTGCCATCAAAATATGATGCGCAGTAGACGATACACGCACCTTGGTTTCATGTTGTAACGTCACACATCTACGTGGCTCGCTGTGTGATCCACAACCAGAGTCGCACAGAATTTGTAAAAGATTTCGACACATCTCGGTTGTGCGCAATACTGCGCCAAATTAGTAACAGGTGAAACTTTGGTAGTTTTATTTGATTTCCGAGAAAGTGAAAGAGGAACGGTTGCCATTAGAATTGTCATGCGTCCGTTATTGCCACAATGAAAACACTTGAGACATTGACAGTGTAGGAACAGAAAACTGCATTCACCAGTTTTCCCATTGACTCGCTTCGAATCCACTCGTAAGTAGATAATTAACTGGCGTTCGAGCACTGGTGAACAAACTACCCAGTTCCAGTCAGGTGATAGAAGATAACGAACACTGGGGACAAATCGTAGCAGATATGAAAGCTTGCTGTGAAGATGTGTTTCGAAGGGGTTCCTGCACTTGCGACCGGACTGGATTTCTGCCACGTCGATAAACCTCATGAAGAAGCCTCGCTCGATTCCGCCTTGCATCAATTGGTAGAACAGTCGAAACAGGTGGAACAAGCCTTTTTATCCGGGAATAGCAGGAAGCTTCTTCCTCTGATCCGTGGCTGTACTGGCCATCGAGTCAGTGTAAATGAGACCAATGTGGAAAAGATGACTCACTTATCACTGACCAATCGCGCCAACTTGACAGGTGGAACGAAACTTTTGATGAACAGTTCAACTGAACTCAACCGGACCGTGTCGACGACGGAACCCGAATGGTCAGTTATTGTGTTCCAGACGGCCCTCCATCGGAAGCAGAAGTGAGTCTACAGCTGAATTTACTCAAGCGTAACAAGGTTCCACCTCTCCCTCTCTTCTCAAGGATGGTGGGGAAAGGTCGATATCGGAGCTGACAAAAATCCTTCAGGCGATTTGGGAATATGAAGGGACGCCTTATGACTCGTGCTTATCAACGGTAAGTCCCGTTTTCAAAAAGCGGACCCGAAGTCTATGTGACAACCACAGAGACACCAAGCCGGTGTTTGCTGTGTCCAGGCTACCCATCGGCTTTATACTACGTCAATTCACTAAACCCAGAGAAAGACGGATACGTGAAGAACAGAGAGGATTCCGGTCCGGTCGACGGCGTGTTGATCACATTTTCATCTTGTGACGGATCTTGCAGCACCGGCATTGTTATAGGCCGCCAATGGTCGTGGCCACTTTAAACTTAAAGGCAGCTTTCCATTTGGTTGCCGGTAACGTCCCGTGGAATAGCCTTCGTCGCAGAGGAGTAGGAAGAAAATACGTGTACCTTTCGAGACCACTGTATGCTCACTCTGCAAGCAGGGTGAGAGTTTATGCACAACTGTCTCCGGCGTTCACCACTTCTAGTGGTGTTTGTTCAATTTTGTCATGGACGACATTTTTGGAGGTGCGCTTGATGAATCCACTGGGCTCGGTGTTCAGCTTCTTGCTGGTGTCAGGTTGATCGACATAACGTGTGCGGATAGCATCGTCTCACTTAGCCTCTCAGTCGAAGACAGGCAGACCCTGCTGAACAAGGTGAGTGACCGGGCCGGTGTATGCAAACGGCTGCCTCATGACTGGGGCATTTCCATTCATACCCTCCTTATTGCAAGCAATCCACTTGGGTCTGTGGACATTTTCACACACTCGAGTAGCGTTACTTTGTCAGACTGTAATAATGCTGATGAGATATTAGCGAGGATAACCAAGACAAGAGTCGTCTTTACTAACCTGCGTCATCTGTGGCATCGAAAAGACGTTCGGTTGTCGCTAAAAGGAAAGGTATGTGCTTGTGTGTTCCGTTTTCCTCTATGGTTTCGAAAAGTGGCCTGTTCAAAACGGAGATATAAGCAGACTTGCTCTGTTTGATCATCGATGTCTCCGCCGACTAGCCCATATTAAATGGACTGGCCGCGTGATCAACACAGCCGTTCGCTTGCGCGTATTCCGGAACGCTCGGGATGTGCGATCGATTGATCAGCCAGCCTCCGATGATTGGGTCACGTACTCTGTACGCCAGCTGAGCGTTCGTCGTACCGAGCCCTACATACTGAGACCACCAACAGTTGAGTAACATCGCGTAGTGGTCAAGCAACAGTGCGGTCACGAAATATGAAGCCCCTGACTGCTCTGTTGAGCAAAGTGGGTAATTGCCGCCTACCTTGCCGGGGTTCTCGTGATCATCCAAATCGCCGGTTAGAAACGTTATCCCAAGTGACGGTGTGTGGCAGTCAATGACGTACCTACATCCATACCATTTTTATTTCTTTTGAGTAATTTTCTTCTAATCATCGCCCCAAACAGAGATGCACCAGTGGTGATCAGTGACATTTGACTGCCACACAACCATGAAGGACACAGGAAACGCTGTATAAAAATTGAGAAAGGAGGGTACGCAACCACCAAAACAACATTCAGCGTGAAGGTGCTCACATCTTGCAAACAAGTAACTGAGCTGTAAGTGAAAGTATGGCGTCGGCAACAAGACAGCTTCCTTACGGCCTTCACTGCCAGGTGTGATTAAATGCACTCATTGTACAGACAATTCGGCTAGATGACATCATTCACATCAATGAGTTCGATTGGCCGCCATCTCACCTAACGTCTCCAGCCACAGTCTCTTGGACTCGTGAGGTCCCCAGCCTGGGAGATGAATTCGACCTAGTCATCAACCGCTTGATGGGTGACTTCCTTCCTCTACACCAAGTCACCATCTGTCCACCTCGCTCCTTATACCAGTGGGCTCCAGCCCCGGTACCTTTTGGTCACGTTCAAGGCTGTTGTGGTCAGACTGCTAACGGCTGGCAGAACGAACAACTGTAACCAGGCGGCTGGATAAACACGCATCAGACATTTGCAAAAATGAAGACCCAGCCCTGATAAAAGTACTCTTTATAACTCCACGATCAATCTAGCAGGAACTTAGCGGAATGCTTCGGTTTCGGCTAAACAATGTTCCAGTCCATGTAGAATCAAGACAGTAAGTACTGGAAGGCGTAACGCTTAGTTGCTAACCTTTCAGTCGGAATCGTTAGTGGGTAACAGTAATGTCTACCTTAACGCATGAACCATCATCGGTGTATAGTAGTTACGTATTCCTTAGAAGTTTCGAACGGGTCATTTGATAGTTTGCTTTATTTTAGAAGGTCTCTAATACTTCAGTATGCTAGTAGTCTTTGTAAAACTCCGGTATTCATTCTAAGCGTACGTCTTTTATCAAAGTTCCTACGAATTAATGTTGCCTTACTCAGTGCAAACTGAGGTTTACAAGGCTAAAATGGCCTTCCTACAGAAAGAAACACTTTTCCAACCTAAGAAAATGCTACTTGTTAGAAAGATTTGCATATTGTAGCACGTGATTTGTAGTTGATTAATTGTAGTTGTGTTTTGAAACATGCAGCTGCTGGGAAACCCGCCGGTTTAAGGTTCAGTTCAAACCAAACCGCGGAATGGAGTATTTTTACATTTGAAGAGATTATGACTAAGAAACAAATTTTTGTGTACACAGTTCACCAGTCATGATTCCACAGTGATCGTTTGCCTCGAATTAACTGTTGGTACATAGTTACGCGACCGTTTGGCGAAGCTAGTCGTGCTTCTTCAGAATACTTCTTAGCTCGACGAGACAGAAGAATAGGATAAAGTCGCTTCCTGCCGAAAGCGCTCGGACCGAGTCTGTGCATGACTTTTTGCATCAAGCGTTCATACTCCTTCGGCAAAGTGTTATTTCTTTCCAAATTCGGTCCAACGCCGGGTGGAATCTGAGGTGGGAAAAGGTTAGACAAAAAAGATGGCAAAACTTTGATGAACAGCATTCCGGCTAATTCACTGCACGGGAAAAGTCACAGACCGAAAAACGAACAATGACAACTGATCAGCTAGCTTTGTCTTTTGAATAACAAGAAGTGTCCATATAGAAAGTTACCGGGTTATTAGTGGGCAAAATTGGACGGATAGTCGGCGTCCGTTGGTTAGCTTGGACCAGACGTGAAAGTCGTGAAATCTTCGCGAGAGGAGTGAAACCCAGCCATCAAGTGTGAACGAAAAAATCTGTCGCTGTTACCATCCAACACCGACAGATTTCGTTGTCTTCTGAAAATCGTTCATCTACCTACTTTCATTTTATTCAGGATAACTCTATCAAGCTCAGCACGCTGAACATCAAAAGTCAGAACTTGGCAACCAATTAGAATATTGAAGGCATTTCGATGAATCGGGATTTCAACACAGGAAGAAGTTAGATGGAGGCGAATGAGTCCGGAAACTCGAGAATAAACGACTCAGTAACTCCCACTATACAACGTCTCAAAGACAGCAATACAATAGTGCATAAATCCCATACAACCATGAAGAAAAAAACAAATCCCAACCGAGAAAACAGAAGGGAATTGGTCTAACCACTAAACAACCCTGTCTATACTCGGACACTCAATATCAAGGTGTAACCAAACAACCGAGCTATGAGTAAGGTGGAAGGTCGATGAACCATCTGCTACATGGTCAACTGAAAGATAAGATCTGAACCCCTGGAACCCATTATCAGTGGTTCTAGCCGAAGTGACTTGCTACAAGAGTACCTACTAACAATAATGTTCACCCAAAATGGCCAATTATTTTAAGGTGATGATGCAATGACCAATTACTCATGCCCCACGCTAAAGTTCATCAGCCTCGTTTTTATTCATACAGTTGTAACGGCACTTGGGATACGGTGATCAGTCAAGCGAAGCACTAACAGGCATGGTGGATCAGCGTGAAAATCGACGTGTACGTTACTCAGCGACGCAGCAGTACAAACAGTTGGACCTAGACCTTTTCACTAATCACAGTAGCTTTCGGTTAACTGCACGGCCTCACCACACGAGAAGACTATGGAGATAGCTAGTTGAAGGTTATCGAACGGGTTTGTGTAACGTGATACCAGCGTTGTGTTACCGTTCAGATACTGCCAACGTTAATCTACATACTCAATACCAACAGCGGAAAGAACGCACTATTCAGGAAGCGCGAGACTATATTCCAGTATTTGTAAGCGACAGTCAGTCACAAAGACGCCAGTGAATGCGCCGTCGACCGACAGAGGAACGACTGATCGCAACGACGCAGTGGTTTAGACATGAGTGTGGGACACGTAAGCCACAGTGGTTGGTGGCATCCGAATCGGATTAGCCCGTCACAGTGACTGAAGCCAAAGGACGTCTGCGCTCATCCATCACTGCAGCTGGCTTGCGCTGCACCACTTGCAGTTCCACCCACACACCAC